>CAUZXS010001777.1:102500-112500 GCA_963585895.1 Sepioteuthis lessoniana | reverse complement strand
TAAATAAAATAGATCTGTTTAAAAATCATTCATATTTGATGGGAATACTTGATGCCATATGCATAAAAGGAAACTTACTTTTAATAAACTATGCAAAAATCTAAATATTAGTGTATAATGAATGTTATTCCCTTACCTCTTGGTATAAAATAACCCCGTATGGGTTGCCAGGTATTAAAAACTGTAGCAAAATATCCCAAGTGTAACTGTCGAGCCCATTTTACAAGCTTCTCCAAATTTGTATATGGTAGAACTTTTGCTAAACAAACAGAGAAGCACTTTGAACATAGAACATGTTGATTTGGAGCTCCAATTCACAAACTTGCAATTTAATATTTATAATCTCCTCAGCGTCAACTAAATCCATCTTTCTCATTAAAGAATAATTCAAGAATTAAAAGTGCATTTGCATTTATATTTTACTGATTGTTTTTTTTTTAATTTAAACTCTATTAAATACAGGTCAATTAGATATGTTTTCTAGTTTTATATTCATTTGGTTTGGTTTATGGCATATCAACCATTGTTGGTTATTTAATGCCAAATCCTGATTATACTTATATATTGAATATGATTTGTAAACACATTTTGTAGATAAAATTTTAAAATGAGCTCGAGCTTTTTTTTTTGTGTACATAGTTAAATGGTTTCAAGTGTTAGTAGGTTATCATATTTTTAAATGAATTAGAACTAATTTGTTTGCACACTAGTATTACTATTGTTTCTACACAGTTAAATGGGTCCAATTATTTCTATCTAACACTAATGATTCCACCCATTATTAATCATTTGTTTGTAGACATTGAATTGGTTACAAGTATTGCTGTTTAACACTAATTAATCAATTCAATATTACTCATTTGTCTGCACTCTGTTAAATGGTTCTAAGTATTGCTAAGTATCACTACAAATTCAATTAGACAGTCATTTGTTTATACAGAGTTAAATGGTCAAACAGTTCTATTTCTTATGATTCAATTTAACATAAGTCATTTGTTTGCACACAGTTTGAATGTCAAACAATTCTATTTGACCTATAGATAGGGCCCAATTAGGTGCTACCATTCCAAGTCAGAGTGGACCTGGGAGCAATGACAATGAAGGCGTACTCCACAATCCCCAAAGCTCAAGGACTGAAGCCTCACCATCAAATTGTTTAGTGTCCTATCCAGGACACTTGTTAGTAGTGGTTTTGGTGGGGTCTTACTCCTCTGCAGAGATGCAGTATGTGTATTCTACAACCCCAGCCTGGGGATTCATTTGAGAGTTAATTGAAATTTAGTTACCAGGAATGGGTGTATCAAGTAAAATGTCTGGGAAACTCTGATTTAGAGAAAAAAAATCAAAGTAACATTAATTATATAGTAAACATTAATTTGGAATGTTTTTTGTTTTTTTTTAATAATATTTTTTAAAGAATATATAGCTCTAATTTCCAACCATGATGTCCAGTGTTTAGAAACATGACTATCTCTTAATATCACATGACAAAGACAGATGAAAAAGAGATAAACATTTTTTGCTGATGTGCCCTCTGAAGGACAACCTGTAGTCAGTGGTAATCTTTAGTTTTTGTTGGGCACAGACTGCCCAAAAATAAGTAAGCCATCTAATAGAATGATTGATAGGAACAGACTTAGATAGAACCAAGTCCAAAGTCTATTATATCTGATGAGAAATCATTTGTCCGATATATATATATATATATATATATATATATATATATAATGATATAATTATTCAGTCTGGGTAGTCCCCTTGGCATAGTGGTTAATGTGCTAGACTGCAACATCTTAGTAAGGGAGTTTTAACTCCAGTTGCCCTGTTGTGTTCACTTTTAGACTAATACCCTTTGGAAAAGTATGAACCCCTTTATCCCCCAAGCTATGGGTTAAATAGTATCACAGCTGTCATTCTACGAGAATGGCTTTGGTTTAGTTTTATAACACATCAACCTTAGTTGTTTATTAATGCCAAATCCCTAACGGGATGTTGTCCTGAAGACCTACCTAGGGCGATGAACGATAGGGAGGAGTGGCGAGAGAGGGTCAGGGATATCCGTGCTACCAGCGCGATATGATGACGATGATGACACTGTTTAGTTCTATTTGACCCATAGATAGGACCCTATCAGGTATTACCACTCTGGACCAGAGTGGACCTGGGAGCGATGGTAGTGAAGGGGTACTCCACATTCCCCAAAGCATGACTAGAAATTCATCATCAGATTGTTTAGTGTTATATCCAGGACTCTTGTGGGAGTCTTACCCCTCTGCAGAGAAGCAGTCAGTGTAGTCTACAGCCTCAGTTGACTGGACAAAAGATGGCATTGACATTAAATAATCTACAAAAGCTGATATGCCATTAAACTAAGAAACCTTATTTACTCCATTTAGCCTGGTACAAGGTGACAATAATAGAGCACCCAGTAAGGTTTGCACTTGCACACTAGTTTACAAAAGTAGCTAACTTATGTATCAAGGAAAGTAACCAAATTTTTCAGGATCTAATTATTTACTAAATTAAGGTTGTTTGATGGATTTTAATGGCATGTCAACTTGTCTCAGGTTATTTTATGCCTAAAATTCAGGAATAATGTACATCATACATCTATATTAACAATTTTGTAGTCAATGTTTCATTGGCTGGTTGGTTGTATTTTATGACATATCAATCCTTGTAGGTTATTTAAGGCAACAGTAATAGAGCACCTTCATGTTTTATAGAATCTTTTTTTTTATGTCAGAAAGCAAGTAATTTTCTTCAAATTCATTTTGGTCATTTGGTGAGGGCTGTAGAATACACCAACTGCATCTCTGTAGGGGTGGGGTAGAATCCCTCTCCCAACTAGTGTCCTAAATATGACATTAAACAATCTGATAGTGAGGTTCCAGTAATGCTGGAGCTTTGGGGAATGCAGAGTACCCCTTTATTGCTATCACTCTCAGGTCTACTCTAGCCCAGACTGGTAGTACCTGATAGGGTCCGATCTATGGGTCAAATAGAACTAAACTGTGTACTTATGCTGAATTGTTTAAAATAGAACTGTTTTGACATTGAAACCTTTTACCTATGCTAAACTGAATTGTTTGAATTAAAACTGACTAAACGGAATACCTTGAAATGGAAATATTTTTGACAATTAAACTGTGTACTTATGCTAAACTGAATTGTTTGAAATAGAACTGTTTATTTGTATAAAAATGGATTTGACATTAAATAACCTGCAAAGGTTGATATGCCATAAAACCCAAACAAACAATCAAATTCTACCCCCTAAAAAAAGCTAAGTAATTGAAAGTTACAGTTGAAATGACCCAAAATAATTCAACCCAAGAGGAGGATACAAAGATGAGAAATGGATTTCTTCCCCAGACAGTTTATTGTCTGCCTGCCACAGCTGCTGAATTCTTTGGAACTTGGTTTTAAGTTAACTTCAAGATCTTTTGCAGTCCTCTGTCTCAGAAATAGATGCAGGCAGACTGGCACCAGGCCGGCCACACCTTCTATCATCATCTAATCATCTGGACAGACTAAAACAACAGTAAATACAGACACTGGCAGTTATGTCTAACTTGGTTGACTCCAAAAAGAAAAAAAAACAGCTTTGAATTTTGTGATTCTAGGACAAGTTTAAGAAACACTGTGGGAATTTTGCATACTTACTCTTGTGAGATTTCAGTTCTTTTTAAACATCAATCTCCTCTTCATTCTCAAGTAAAGGTCAGTATTTTTCAGGTTGGCAACCCTGATTGATAATTAGTTCATCTCTAAAACATTCTGTTTGCCCCTCTCAGCAGAGTAATCTTGGATTATTACAAATGCATTTAGTTAAATGTGCCTTGCAAAAATAAAATTCTGTATCAAACTTCTGAATGATTCAACAAAAACATTTAATAAGTTAAGAGAGATTTATGGAATTCAAGTTCTGTCCTGAGCCTAGGCCTAGAAGTGGCAGAAAGTATTTTTGTAGTTATGTTAAAAGACATGTACCTGCTAAAATTCAGGAGACAACATTTCTTTTTAATTGTTCTGTTGTCATGTATTGATTTCCTTTCAATTATTTAATTAAGGAAGCTGTCACTGAATGATTTTTACTGGTTTTAAAAGATATTTCCATCAAGAAATATATTTTACTTACCTTTTTTTATGTCATAATACCTAAGTATTCATATGGATATCCTACTTTTGTGTTTAAAAATGGTACAATATTGTTATTCTTGGCATTTCTTTTTTTTGTTTCTTAATTTTTGGGGGTATTGTCAGTAAAATATTTTCACCTAAATCTTTTTTTTCTTCTTTTTTTTTTCAGAGAATTGACAATCATTGATTAAATTATTTTTACTCTCACTGATTAGGATTTTGTTATTTAATGTAAAAGCTCTAGCTCTAAATAAATAATTTTGACTGATACAGTGAAAAAGTATAGGAAGTTTATATATATATATATATATATACACACACACACACACTCACTCACACTGTAGAACCTTGGTTATCAAATGATTTCTTTAGTCAAACAATTCAGAGTTTGATCAAAAGACTTGAGTAAAAAATGTCTCTGTGATTGAAAAAATGTTCAGAGTTCAAACATGAGTTGATTGGAGGAAAACAGAACACACATGAATGACTGTCAAGGCAAACCGAACACAGCCAAACTGCTGGCTGGGTCTACCCAAGAAGCATTGTTTCAATTTTCAAACAAATCATTAGTCAAACGTAATTTTGGAATGAATTATTTTTGACAACCTAGGTTCCAATATATATATATATATATATATATATAATTATGAATGACACAGTGAAAAAGTATAGGAAGTTATATATATATATATATATATAATTATGAATGACACGGTGAAAAAGTATAGGAAGTTATATATAATTATGAATGACACAGTGAAAAAGTATAGGAAGTTATATAATTATGAATGACACAGTGAAAAAGTATAGGAAGTTATATATATATATATATATATATATAATTATGAATGACACAGTGAAAAAGTATAGGAAGTTATATACTTCCTATACTTTTTCACCATATCAGTCATAATTATTTATTCAGAGCATTAACAATATAATGTGATATTTGTGCTATGAATATTTGTAAGTGTTGTAAATAAATTTTTTAGTGGGAATTGTTGTGGGGCCGATAAGAACATTGACCCAGCAAATTATTGGGGTTGTTAAGCGTGTGAGTAAATTGCCTGCCAGAAGACAATGAAGAGAACAAAGGCAAGATAACAGTATAACAAATGACAATTTATTTATAGTAGGTTATAGAATTGTCGTTATTGGTCAAGTCAACTGGTGTGTCCTTGTTGTTGGTGGAGTCAGCTGGTATGGTTGATGTTAGTAGAGTTACCTGGTATGGTCGTCATCATTGGTAGAGAGACAGCTGGATGATCGATGTTCCGGTTGTGCAGTAATTTGGTTTAACCAGGGTGGTGTTGATGTGGTTTCAGCTGTTGATGTTAGTCCATACAGTGAGTAATATGTGGACTAGATGCTGCAATGCTGGAGCCAGTCTACAGTTGGCACTGATAGTCTTAACCCGCTTGTTTGATCCAACACAACCAAGCTGTCATGTCTTGGCTCCATGTGGGCGAGAAATGAACGAACAGGCTAAGGAACGTGTAGCTAAAACTATCATGTCTTAGCATTGCGGTGCCGAAGAGCAAACAAATGTGTGTCATGGCCAAGACTGCCATGTCTCAGCATTGTGGACCTGAGGAACGAGCGAACAAGTGTCATGGCTAAGACAGCCATGTCTTAGCATTGTGGATCTGAGGAACGAGTGTCATGGCTAAGACTACCGTGTCTCAGCATTGCGAAGTCAAGTGAACAGACAGGGAAACCGTGGCTAAGGCTACCATGCCTTAGCGCCATTAAGCCGAGCAAACGGAGAAGGAAACCATGGCTAAAGCTTCTGTGCCTTAGCACTGTAAAGCCGAGCTAATGGACAGGGAAACCATGGTTAAGGCTGCCATACCTTAGCACTACGAATCTGAGCGAACAGACAGGGAAACCAAGGCTAAGGCTGCCGTGACTTTGTGCTGCAAAGCCGAGTGAATGGACTGGGAAACTGACCGAAATGGTCAAGACTGGTTGGTCTTATTATCATCTTCGTGTTTGCCTCCTGGCCATCTACTTCAGCGAGTTCGTGAGAACTGTCAGAGATACTCCAACACTAAGAATGGAGACCTCTAATGGACCTTAAAAGGACCTTTTTGCATGTCTATGTCGGTGTAAGCCAAATACGATCACATAATGTAGGATTACACCTTAAAAGCTTTGCTATGTGTCAGGACTCTAGAGAATCATACCAACGGGCGAGCCAATTTGACTGCTGAAAGGGACTTGTTTATAAAGAGCGAAGGCTGTCTCGCACTACAGGGCCGCATGGACAGATAGTACGTCTCTAAAAAAATATAAGTGGAAATACAGTCCTTCTTTAGTCTGAGATAGGCTTTGAAAGATAATCCACTTTATTTTAATTGTGACTTTCGACAGACGGGCACTGTTAATGTTGTAAAAATGTAGATTTTTTTTTTCTTCACTCTTACGGCAGGTCAGGGCTACAGCTGATTTCATCATTTCTGGTCGTAGCGGGACTTAGCATTTTTAAGGGTTTCTGAGTGATCTGGTTTGTTTACGTTTTTTGACAAATCAAAACAGAATAATCCTTTCAGTAATTAGATGCTTGACACTTTTTTTCTTCAGTTGGAGAACAATTGTTTATGTACATTTCTTTGCACTTGTTTTCAGGCTTTTATTTGTTTGTTTTATCTATTTATTTATATATTTTATTTTGTTTATTTTTTATTATCATTTTTTTTATTTTTATATATATATATATATATATATATTTTTTTTTTTTGCAAGGAATACTTTGCTTTTTTCTTAATTCCATTCAGAAGATATAGCATTTAGGGGCCAAAAAACTAAGACATAAGACTCAGAAGGCACAAATGATTATTGCACTTTTGATCTCCATACATAATAATTTTGTCATAGCCAATAAATTGCCAAAGTAATGCAAGCAATTCTTAACTATAGTTGTTTGCAGATCAAATGAAATCATTATATCAAAGAGAATATTAAAATCTAAATTCATCAAACTGAGATCTTGAGAAAATATCTATGTTTACAAACATACATATGAATAGATATTAATTATAAATAGGTAAGTAAGTAAGTAAAGGTCGTGATCTTAGTCAGGGGTGACCCAAAGGCTCCCTTTTCGATAGCTACTAGACCAAGGTGTAGGGGAGGGTGCTACTCTTTTCCCTGGATTGCTCCACTTTACCCTTGATCCTTACCTTATAATGCTGAGTGTTAAGCAAGGTAGCATCAAGTACCATTTTTTGAGTGTTTGGTATGACTCATCCTGGGATTGAACCCAGGTCTCCCAGACCATTGGCGAACACTCTAACCATTATGCCAACTTGAATTAAAGTTTTGGTATTAAATAACCCATAAAGTGTTGAAATGTCATTAAACTAACTAACCAACTTTTCATTACAGTATATATCATTCAAGCATATCAGATATGACCATATTTTTTACATGTCTCATATTGTGAATGTGGTTTATTATTTCAAACAAAATTATCTTTTCTAGATCAAATGTAAAATAAAACAAAATTTTGAGTATTTTGGTACTTGCCTTGTCTGAGAGATACTCCCAAGTGCTGAAAATTGTTTTAACTTTTAGGGTGTCAAATCAAATGTCAAAAGGTTCATTTTCACTCATAAACATTAAAAACTGCTTGATGCATTTTAAGTGAGTTTATTTTTAGAGAAAAAGTGCAACAATAGATTCTTAAAGGTATTTTATTTTCTGTTTTAACACTCGTTGTTTAACTCCCTTCCCCTCTTTATGTTCACTGGCAAGAGATTATCACTTCATTTTTTTTTCTCACAATGTTTCTCCACTTCATTTATCCCATTAAACGTCATTTACATAAATCAATAATTCTTAACTTCAATTTTTTCATTAAACTTGATTTATGCAAATCAGTGTATCTTGACTTGACTCACGCAAATCAGTGTATCTCGACTCGACTCGACTCACGCAAATCAGTGTATCTCGACTCGACTCGACTCACGCAAATCAGTGTATCTCGACTCGACTCGACTCACGCAAATCAGTGTATCTCGACTCGACTCGACTCACGCAAATCAGTGTATCTCGACTCGACTCGACTCACGCAAATCAGTGTATCTCGACTCGACTCGACTCACGCAAATCAGTGTATCTCGACTCGACTCGACTCACGCAAATCAGTGTATCTCGACTCGACTCGACTCACGCAAATCAGTGTATCTCGACTCGACTCGACTCACGCAAATCAGTGTATCTCGACTCGACTCGACTCACGCAAATCAGTGTATCTCGACTCGACTCGACTCACGCAAATCAGTGTATCTCGACTCGACTCGACTCACGCAAATCAGTGTATCTCGACTCGACTCGACTCACGCAAATCAGTGTATCTCGACTCGACTCGACTCACGCAAATCAGTGTATCTCGACTCGACTCGACTCACGCAAATCAGTGTATCTCGACTCGACTCTACTCGACTCACGCAAATCAGTGTATCTCGACTCGACTCGACTCACGCAAATCAGTGTATCTCGACTCGACTCGACTCACGCAAATCAGTGTATCTCGACTTCATTTATTTCATTAAACTTACTTCATATAAATCAAATGTTCCCAACCATGGTCCCTGAGTGTCAATATAAGATCTTTTGGGGTTTTGCAAGGAAAAGTGTAAATTTGGGGTCAATTATAATATTCTCAAGGTCTATGTAAAAATTTTTCTTTAGATGTATTTATATTTATATGTTAATTGCTTTTTTTTCACATGGAATTATGAATTTTTTTGTCTGTTTTTATTCAGATACATTTCGTCTAAAATTTTAATAAATGGCTAGGTCAGAATATTCCTGTGTGATATCAACATATCACCACATTCCACTTGGGAAAAGTCCCATTACTTCGAATTGTGCAGTAGTGATAATTTATTTCTTCATTCTCTCTCTAGTAATATTTACAAAAATGTGACTTCATATTAAGTCTATCT
The DNA here is from genome assembly GCA_963585895.1 of Sepioteuthis lessoniana. Lineage (NCBI taxonomy): Eukaryota > Metazoa > Mollusca > Cephalopoda > Myopsida > Loliginidae > Sepioteuthis > Sepioteuthis lessoniana. The sequence goes on along the minus strand of CAUZXS010001777.1, from coordinate 103,405 downwards.
GAGCTAGATGGTAAAAACTGCATGCTGTTTTAAACAAATCTTGGAAGCAGCACTTTACAAAACAACAGCTATATGGCCACTTTCCTCCCATCTCACTAACAATCCAGACAAACAAGACATGCTGGGCACTGGTAGAGAAAAAAAGACAAATTCATGAGTGATGTCTTCTAATGGATTCTTACTTATAGACACACCAATGTTGGTCAAATAGCAAAAACTTACACTCACCAGCTCTGTGCAGACTCCAGATGCCACCTAGAAGACTTACCAATAGCCATGGCCAATAGGGACGGATAATGAGAGAGTAAACGGAAGCCATGTTGTCAGCATACCTTGATGATAATAATGGCTAAGTTACTTGCTGATGGTTCGGGAGACCTAAGTTCAATCCCAGATTGCATCATACCAAAGACTTTAAAAATGGTACTTGATACCTCCTTACTTAACACTAAGCAATATAAGGTATGTATCAAGGGTAGTGGAGCAATCCAGAGAAAGGAGTAGCGCCCTCCCCTACACCTAGATGTAGTACCTATTGAAAAGTGAACCTTCTGGTCACCCTTGACTTAACGTAATTGCTGACACTATTAATATATTTCATCACATTTCACTTGGGACCATCATTTTAGACAAGTCTGAATACTTGCAGTAGAGATAATTGACACTGTTTCTTCAAGATATTTCATTGTTTATGTATATTTATTTAAACAGCTTAAGAAATATTTGAAGTTATTTCATTTATTTTTGAAAAAGAAAATACTAGCTATAATTCACATAGGTTGATGATTGATTACAATGCTGATTTTCAGGGCATGATCTCACTACTTGATTGACTTTAGATAATCACCTTTTTCTGATTTCTGATATATTTGAATTTAGTTTTGAATCTTGATGTTAGAATTGTT
>CAUZXS010001777.1:27500-97500 GCA_963585895.1 Sepioteuthis lessoniana | reverse complement strand
GAGTTATCCTTCATTGCCATTAGTGTTTTTACCTGTTAGTGTACCATCTATGGGTCATATAGATCTGTTTTAAAATTATTTATATCCAATAGTGTTGTGCAAAAAGAAAAACTCTTAAGAAACATCTCCACAAAAAAATGTAACTATGAACATACAATGAATGTGATTCCCTAACCTCAAGGCATAAAATAACCCTAGATTTCTTGACATGCTATAAAAATCAATTCAGCAACAAAAATTTTATTTGCCCCAAGGGGTCTATATGGAACACTTTGAGAAACACTTCTTTTTTTTTGTCTTGGAAATGCAAACCCATGTTCGTTTTGACGAAAATGCAACTAAAGTCAAAAGAGAATGCTAGTCAAAATTAATAATGATATAAATGGATGTCTATTTTTTTTAGTCTCTAAGCAAAATAAATGTGTAGTTTTTACTTTTTGGTTTTTGCAGACATTCAAATAATCTGGGTGTGGCATTGTCTCTCACAAGAAACCATAAAGCCACAAGACTTGTCCAAATTACATCAAATTTGGAACGTTTCATTCTAGAGTAAATTTTTTTTTGTTTTTTTATTAACCAGATTGTAGTTGTTCTATGTAAATAAGATTTTGGTTCAGATAGGAAAGGAGAGAAGCTTTGAACTAAATACCTCAATGCATACGTCAGGGATGTAACAAGAGATTTTGGGGCCTGGAGGGTGCTTGGCTCCTTGAGGAGACCTCACCCACATTTTTAAATTATTATATAATGTCAGTAGAAATACAGTAATGGTGTACTATATATAAAGACACTCCACTGGGAGCCCCGGGTGTGTTTTCAAATCGTCATTCCTCCCTGCACACTCAGCTATACTTCTAGCATACTTACATATCTTCATTCAGTCACTGAAAAGAAACTAGGTGGGTAGACTACCTGTGAACCAATTGATCCTTGATTATACTGACACTTCTTTTTAGGAAGGAGTGAGGAATTTTAACTGATAATTCATAGTTCTATTATATGTAAAATTTTTATTATCAAAGATCTTCAGCATCAGTGTAGACCCCTTCCTCCCACAAAAAAATTATTACTCACAAATTGAACTGGAAATTGGTTTATTTGATTCTATTTCTGTTTATTTGTTTTTATGGTATAACAACCTTCTAGGGTTATTTAATGCCAAATCCAACCTTTAGAAGAACAGTAGTGGTACTATTTAACCCATAGCTGGGCGGATAAGGAGCTCCATACCTTTATCAAGGGCATTTGTCCAAAAGTGAATGTAATAGTGTTACTAGAGTTTGAACTCACTTATTGCAATCCCGCAGTCCAGTGCTTTAATCATTACACCACTAGGACACCCCCTTTATTATTTGAGTTAAAGCATTTTAAATGTGTTGCTCTAATTGAGGTTTGCCCAGTCAGCTGGGGCTATAGAATACACTGACTGCACCTCTGCAGAGGGGTAAGACCCCCCCCCTAACGAGTGTCCTGGATATGACACTAAACAATCTGATGGTGAGGTTCCAGCAATGCTGGAGCTTTGGGGAATGCGGAGTACCCCTTCATTGCCATCGCTCCCAGGTCCACTCTGGCCCGGAGTGGTAGCACCTGATAAGGGTCCTATCTATGGGTTAAATAGAACTAACAGCATACTTATGCTAAAATGAATTGTTTGAGTAAAACTGAATAGTTTGAAATAGAAATGACTTTTACAATTAAACCATACTTACATTTAAACTGCGTGCTTATGCTTAACTGAATTATTTGAAATAGAACTGTTTTTTAGACATTAAAACTGTATTTACACTTAACCGAATTGTTACATACAACTGCTTGAATAGTTAGAAATGGAAATGTTTTTGACCATTTAACTGTGTACTTATGCTAAACTGAATTATTTTAAATAGAACAGATTATTTACATAAAAATGGATTTGGTGTTAAATAACCTACAAAGGTTGATATGCCATAAAACCCAACAAACCAACCATCTAATTGAGGTGTAAGGGAGGATGCTATTCTTTTCCTTGGATTGCTCCACTTATCCTTGTAATGCTGAGTGTTAAGCCAGGAGGTATCAAGTACCATTTTTTGTGTCTTAGATATTACTTGACGCTTTGGTGGTAATATTATTTGTAAACAAGCCAGAGTTAGATGGTTTTAAGTATTGCTTTTTAACACTAATAATTCAATTTGATATTAATTATTTGTTTGCACAGCTAAATGTTTTAAAGTGCAGTAAATGATTAAACACTTCTATTTGACCCATAAATAGGACCCTAACAGATACTACTACTCCTTTGCTTAGTCAGCTGGGGCTGTAGAATACAAAGACAGCTTCTCTGCAGAGGAATAAGACCCCCCACAACAAGTGTCCTGGATATGACGCTAAACAACCTGATGGTAAGGTTCCAGTAATGCTGGAGCTTTAAGGAATACGGAGTAACCCTTCATTGCCATCGCTCACAAGCCAACTCTGGCCTGGAGTGGTAGTACCTGATAGGGTCCTATCTATAGGTCAAATAGAACTAAGCTGTGTACTTATGCTAAAATGAATTGTTTGAAATAGAACTGTTTTGACATTGAAACTGTGTACTTATGCTAAACTGAGTTGTGTGAAATAGAACTATTTTGACATTTAACTGTGTGTAAACAAGAAAATATACTTATACTAAACTGAATTGCTTGAAATTTAATTTGGAGTTAAATGACCTGAAACAAAACAATCAACCATTACTACTCCTAGTGAGTGGTAGTGAAGAGGTACACTCTACATCCCCCAAACTCCAAGACTCACCATCCGATACTGTTTTATGTCATACTCAGGATACGGATGCCATCTAGAAGATCTACTAATAGTGAGGGATATAATGGACGGATGGTAAGAGAGACTCATCAGGGAACAATGTGTTACAGCACAACTTGATTTTATATATATATATATATATATATATATATGAGAGAGAGAGAGAGAGAGAAATGGAAATAAATTTGACAGTATGTAGAGATGAAAATATGAAAAAACAAAATATTCAAAGGATGTATTGATTTATATATTATTATATGCCCATGTTTAAATTTTTTTTTTTAATCAAACCAGGGTGATGTTTGAAAGTCATTTTAAAATAAATGTAAATTGGAAAATATTCTAAATGTTCTATTTAAAAGATATAATGATATAATTAGCATTTTTAAAAAAAAGCATTGCTTTAAAATTGACTTTGTGTCACATCCTTCTCGTGGCAGAAATGTTAGATATAAAGACAAAAGAAAAAAATTTACTTAGTATCATAATAAATTTATTTCAGGCTCCTACAAATTCTTATAAGTTTAAATGATAAGCTTTATAGAATTTATAGAAACAATCTTCAGATGTGATATAAAATTAATAAGATAACATCTAATTATAATTTTAGATATCTCATCTGAAGATGGTTTCTATAAATTCTATAAAGCTTATCATTTAAACTTATAAGAATTTGTAGGAGCCTGAAATTTATGATGATACCAAGAAAGTGGATTTTTTTTTCTTTTGTCTTTATATAAAAGATTTTCTAGCTCTACACGTTGAGTGTTGATAATCCCAAATTAATTTAACATCAATAGCCGTTAGTACTGAGCACTCATATTGGATACTCCTACCCTTTGAATTTCCTCCTTTGATCATATATATATATATATATATATATATATATATATATATATATATATATATATATTCTCTCTTTAGACCTACAACAACAAAAATTATATATATATATATATATATATATATACATAATGTGAGTGTGTGTGTAACATCCAATGGTATGAAAAAAAAAACATGGAAAATTAGATTTATGTTTCACAATAAGCATAAAGTCAGCAGAATTCATTTATTATTCCACAAAAAATGAAATCTTAATGTATCAAATGAAAGAAACTTGCTAATGTGTGTGTGTGTGTGTGTGTGTGTGTGTGTGTGTGTGTTCGTATACACACACATGCAATGTTAATTTTAGTGATATAAGATAAGAATTTTGGATCTCTACATAATAAGTAAGTAAAGTTGAAGACCGTAGTCGAGGGCGACCCGAAGGCTCCCTTTTCAATAGCTACTACACGGAGGTGTAAGGGAGGGCGCTATAAGGTGCCTCCAAATTGGCTGTGTTTATTCTTTTTTGTTATCATTCCGCCAAGGTTGTCCTGACATGAAAAGGAGCTAGTTTTTCATCATTACTATCCTCATCTGAGCCGGTTAAAGCCTCCATATTATTTTATTTTATTTTTTACCACTCTTGCTAATCACTCGCTCGCACACACACACACACAGCAAGGCCAGCAAACCATCTACTATCATTACTAAATACTGGCATGAGGAAGCAAGCAGCCCTCTTCCTTTTCAAGCAACCTTCCTCTCTCTCTCTCTCTCTCCTTCTCTCATTCTGTCCAACACTCAGGCGCTTCTGAAAAAGTAGTGGATGCGAAGGGCTACCTTTCTTCACACATTCTTTAAACTGTGTTGACATGTGATGTGCTTGTTTTTTAATCCTCACCCACCCTAATAGTCACCTCTTTCGATCTTTTTTTTTTTTAAACTGATGCCCTGTGCTATGGAAAGCACTCTATCTTAATTCTCTGGGGTTGAAGGTACTACACCAGACTGGCCGGGATAAGCTGACGGTAAAGATCCGGGCGTGAAGCAAATAATTAACTGGGAAGGTTTTGGATTCATTTGGATCATTTATTTATTTTTTTTAGTTAGTTTTTACAACGGTGTACATTGCAAACTCAGTTTATATATATATATATATATATATAATGTGACCGGTTTTTGGTTTTCTTAAAGAAAATATATATATATATATAAACCGGTTCATTGGCCTAATGAGTAGCATGTTCGCCAATGGTCCGGGAGACCGGGGTTCAATCCCAAGTCGGTTCATACCAAACTCAAAAAATGGTACTTGATGCCGCTTTGCTTAACGCTCAGTTTTATAAGATAAGTATCAAGGGTAAAGTGGAGCAAACCAGAGAATGGAGTAGCGCCCTCCCCTACACCTCGGTGTAGTAGCTATTGAAAAGGGAGCCTTAGGATCACCCTCGACTACTATATATATATATATATATATATATATATATATATGCAAATAATCAAAGTTTATATATATATATATATATATATATAGTATCGAATATGTTTTTCTTCTGGCTCGATAAAGTAATAAATTTAAAAAAAGATTTTTTTTCCTAATATTTCATATTGCGAATATGTTTTTTGGATAAACTTTCTTCCTTCAAAAATAAACTAACGCATTTCAAAATTCGAGTTCTTAAGTGAATTTTTAAAAAGAATTTAGGCTTATAAATAATTTTAAGATTTAAATGTTAATCATTTAAAAAAAAAGAAAAAAAGAAATGAATAAAAAAAACCAGTACTTGCTGGAATTGTTTGAGGTGGAAATTTGGATATTTCGATAGGCTTCCAATTACAATGTAGTTAATTACTAAGGTTTGCTCAGGTGCCGTACTAAATCGGATACTCAAATTTACTAACGGTTTGATAGTCGAGCTTACTAACTATTATGCTATGTAGGATTGTTTGGGACTTTTATTTTGTATAAAAGAAACATATTGTTGAGATTTTCAATAAAATAGAGGAATTTTTGTTAGTTGGTTGTGTTTTACGGCATATCAACCCTTGAAGGTTATTTTATGCCAAATCCTGTTTATTACCAAACCCTTTTTATTATTTATATATTAAATATATATGATTTGTAAACGAATAGTTCCTAGATAATAATTTTCAAACGAGCCAGAGCTCATTTGTTTGCACATAATTAGTTGATTTCAAGTATTACTATCTTACATTCTTAGTTTTATTTGCACACAGTTAAATGGTTCCAAGTATTGCTATCTAGCACTAATAATTCAATTTAACATCAGTCATTGGTTTACACACAGTTAAATGGTTTTAAGTATAATAAATGATTAAATAGTTCTGTTTGATCCATAGATGGGACCTGAACAGGTGCTATCGCTCCGGGTCAGAGTGGACCTCGGAGTAATGCAATGAAGGAGTACTCCGCATTCCTCAACTCTCCAGAACTGGAGTCTCAACATCAGATGCAGTTTAATATCATATCTAGGACACTCGTTGGGGAAGGGGGGCTTACCCCCCCTGTAGACATGCCATCGGTGTATTCTACAGCCAAAACAACTTGACTTGCAGTTTTTTATACGTCCGATAAAAAGGGTGATGTGATGCCTATTGGATTAAAACACATATTACCATCGATCATTGACAAATAAATGTATAGTCTCTCATAATATTACTGCCGTAGTGAGTGAGACGGGCACTTAGCGTAACGGTTATCATCGCAGGAAATAGAATTGGTCACCCGAGTTCAAATCTTGGAGCTGTTTTCGTTTCACTTTGCGCTAATACCCTAGAGAAATGATGAATCTATCTTTTCTTTCACTCCCTCTCTACTATAGTTAAATAGTAAGGCAGACTGGGTTCTCTAGCCTTCATAAGACGACCCAGTTTAGGGGAAGGAAAACTCTGGATTCAAACCAGCTGTACTCTACTTAAGAATTGACTTTGTGTTGCATCCAGCTCGTGGTGGAGGAGTTGTATAGATGTATACTGCTGTAGTAAGTTCGATCCTTGGGTGTTCCATATTTATACTCTCGTGCCAAACTTAGTAATTAACAGATCACTAAACTCTAGAGTAGAGGCCAGCAAGCTAGTCTTATAAACCATTGTTTATTTTGTTTATTGCATTAAGTACGATTCTCACCGTGTACTCGGACGAAATTTTAGCTTAAATTCTTTGAATTAAAAGCGGTTTAAATTTTCTATTGACGCGCATCATTCATGGCATAATCGAAGTAATTGTTCATAGAAATGTAAACATTGATTTCTTCAAAGTCCTAACATAAAATTGGTACAACTTAAGCGTAATGGTCCCAATTTTAATTCAGCTGACATCAGAGGTATGTGTTCTCAGTCACTGAAAAGTCATTCGGTTTAATCATATCGTGGTTGCACGAGGGGTTAGTCAGTGTTTCTGTATTTCTTCATTGTTTTTATATTTTGCTATTTTTCTACCGCTCCCATAACCTGGGTTAGACGTGGGTGTGCTCTTCAAGTAGCGTGTCTTGAACACAAACAGCTTTGCAGAAGCCATCTCTTTCCAGATCTACAACTGATCTGAATTCAGTTTTCCCTCTCCTACACTCGTTGTCATACCAAGGTTAAAAGAGCCAAGTCTGCCCTACTATTTACCCATAGTTGGAAGGAGAATAGATGGATTCTTACATTTCCAAAAGGTATTAGTACTATGTGACTCTAGTTCAAATCCTGGACGAGAATGATTGCATTTCACATAGCATTAATACCCTTGGGAAAGGTATGAATCCAATTATTCTCCCTCCAGCTATGGGTAAATAGTAGGACAGACTGGGTTCTTCAGCCTTGGTGAGGCAACTAGTCTAGGAGAAGGAAAACTATGAATTCAAACCTGTTAAACTCCGCTTAAAAAATTGACCCTGTGTCATATCTTGCCCCTGCGGAGAGGTTGGTAAATAGGATTAGTGCTCTGTGAAAGGCAAACACCCTTGTTCAGGATTTGAACTCAGGTAGCCGCGTCCACTTCCTGTGACGATAACCGTTATGCTATGAACGTATCGTTCTTAAATATCTATACTCCTAATGATTTTATATAAGATTATATTTTCTCAGCCAAAGATAACAAGATTTTATTATTTTTAGTGGAAAGTTATATCATCAAAATTAATGCTATTAGGTTTGTTTATTAGCAACGGTCTACTAGCTTAGTTAGATAACTATTACATATTCTCCGTGACGTAGTGACAAACGTGCTGGACTACGACATCGTAGTAAGCGAGTTCGTACTCCAATCACGTTATTACGTTCACTTTCAGACTAATACCGTGGGAAAAGTATGAATCCCTCTTATCCGCCCTTCTCGTTCGGTAGGGATTAGATAGTACCAATGCTGTTCTTCTACAGGGATGGCTTTGGAATTAAATAGCCCACTACGGTTGAAATGACATTAAAAAAAAGTCAACCTAAACTGCAAAACTAGTTCACTAGTCTACACTTTGTGGAAAATACAAAGGTGGACATCTGTTGTTAATGACTTTTTCCACTAATGGGATCCAAGTACTGCAACACTGATGGAAGAAGTGTGTGAATCACAAAGGGAACTCTTAAAAAATAAACATCCTTTGTTCACATTCCATGAAAGGATCTTGGTCATCCTTTGAACTTTTCTGACAACTGTCGCTTATAAAATCCTGTTTAATTTGCATTAGAATTTAGCGTCTCCAGTATTTTTTTTGTTTGTTTTATCAAACAATAAATTAGATTATGTTCTCTAAAACAAATTGCTTATTTGAATTTAATTAAATTCATTAAAATTGGGACCAGTCTGTTTAATTTGTTCTTGTTTTAAAGACCGTTCTGTTGGTGATGTTTGGAATACACTGACTGTACTCGCTACAGAGTGGTAAGACCCCCCCACTAAAAAAAAGGCTCTCGAGGGTATGACATTAAACTGCATCAACTGGTGAGGCTCCTGTTCTAGAGCTTTGGGGAGTGCAAAGTACTTTTTCATTGGCATTACTCCCAGATTTACTCCTATGGGTCAAATAGATCTGTTTTTAAATTATTTGTATTTGAAAGGACTGTGTACGAAAATAAATAAACTATACAATATAATCATAAACGTAAACGGAACACGATTCCCTAACCTCAAGACATAAAATAACCAGAGCCGGATTAACATGTCGTTAAAATCAAACACTCAATCATTTGAGTAGCATAGATCGCATATATGTGTGACGTCAGTTAAATTCAAGTTGGGACCAACCTAGTTAACTTGTACTTGTTTTAAAGATAAAATCTATATCATTTTCTTCCCATTAAAATGAAATTAAAAGTTCAAGAAAATGTTGGGTATTTACAATTGGTTAAAAAAAACCCTCCGAAGTGCTTAATAAACGTTTAATATTACAAACACCTTAAATCAAAACTATATATATATATATATATCTAAATATATTATTTCTTTTTTGTTTTTAATTTCTTTTGATTGCAAGAACAACCTGAGATAACACTGCACATTTTATTTGCTTTCTTTACATGTTTAAAATAAAATGCGAGCTGTATCAAGGATCACTGGCTTCTTATTTCATATCTCTTCTCTTGAAAATGGACGATTGTCTTGATTCCAACATCACATTGAATCAGTAACAACTATTTCGTCATACTAAAAATTGTTCTTTGTCTTCCTTCCTTAGAGACCCCACCTTTCCCCCCTCTTCCTTTCCTTTTCTATTTTATGCTAATTTAACTGACTGGGAATCTTGAAAGCAGTACAAGAACTTTTTTTATCCCCCTTTTTTTTATTCCTTTGGCCTTGTCTTAGCTGCCCCTGCTTCTTGTGAGATATTAAAATTAACTCAAGTCATGGTTGAAAAATGTGCTGATTCATGACTGGTAACTTAAATACAATTTTAATTCATTTGTTTCTGTGCCATTAAAAAAAATTATATAATTATCTTTTTCTTTTTTTTTTGTCTTGTCCTTTCGATATTTTTACTGAAGAACCTACACTTAAAATAGTATTTCATTTTATATTAAATACAAAAACATATAGTCTCATATGTTCATAGTCATCATTAAATTTTAATTCATTTAATCCTTCGTGGTTGTTCCTCCCCCAACTTTTTATTCCCATTTTTTTTTTTCATTATTAACCTCATTCTTCCTGTTTTTCTTTCTTTACTTTTGCTTTTCATGTTTCTCGTTGTCCATTCTCTTCTTCCTTTTTCTCATTTCTCCTCTTCCTTTTCTTCCCTCTCCCCTTTCTTTTTTCTGAGGCTTCTTCCTCCTCAGTTTTCTTCATAGTATCCTTTTTCTTTCTGTTTTTCTTTTTCCTCCTCTTTAGTCTTTCTATACTAATCCTTTCTCTTTTCGTTTCTTTTTGTTCTTGTCATTATTCTTTTCTTTTTCTTCTTCCTCTTCATTTTCTTCCTGTTTTCTATTCATTCTCTTCCCATTTTCTTTTCTCTTTTCTTGTGCTCTCTTTTCCTTCTATTTCTCTTTTTTCTTCCTCTTATTCTTCCACAGTTTCTCATTTTTTTTTTTTTTGGTCTCATCTCTCGTTCTTTTTCTCTTCTTTTCCATTTTGCTCTTATTTCCTTTTCCTTCTTCACATTTCCTCTTCTCTGCCTTCTTTTTTAAAAAGTTCCTCTCAACCATATTTTCAAGTCACTTTGACCTACTTAGATTCATCATCTTTGACCCAAAATGTCTAAAAATTCTGAGGAATATCAGTAAAAATGCTAACAAAACTCTTAGGAAACGGCAACTAACTGCTAAGCAACTTGACTGAGGCTCATGTGCCTGACGAAAGCCACCTGACAGAGGCCCCTGAGGCCCGTCTGCCAGACTAAAGCAACCTGACTGCGTCCCGTGTGCCAGACTAAAAGCAACTTGACTGAGGCCCTTGTGCCAGACTAAAGCAACCTGACTGCGTCCCGTGTCCCAGACTAAAGCAACTTGACTGAGGCCCATGTGTCAGACTAAAAGCAACCTGACTGCGTCCCGTGTCCCAGACTAAAGCAACTTGACTGAGGCCCATGTGTCAGACTAAGTATAAATTCAAGAAAGACTTAATAATTTTATTTCAAAACGACTTTTCATTGTTTAAATTATAACTAAAAAGAAAATTTTAAATTCAAAATACCCAAATTTTAATATTTCAACATGCTCGCTTCCGGTCACATGACCTGAAGCCGTCTCACCTCATGAATAATGAGGATGTTTTATTTTATGGGATGTTGCTTTCATCTTTTCTCGTTAGGAGGAAAATTGATTATTCATCTTAGACCACCCATGGTTTAATATGGTGTTAAAAAACGATATTTATTTATTTAACAAGATAAGAGTTAAAAAATTGATTATACATGTATATTCGTCGAGTTTTCACCGTAATTTCTGCTAACTCCTATCTATGATCAAGTGACAGCAAGTATATTTGAGTGTTAATACTCCAGTAATCCTTTTTTCAGCTGGTTTAATTCATGCCCTCCTCTGGCTGCTTTCGATGCTTTCTCAAATTTCCATTTCTCTTTGCTAGACTCTTTTTCGAGACTTGAGAGCTTGCCAATAATGATGGGTACACATTATTTTCTGCCCACTCTCTCTCTTTTTTTTCCATCATGGACACTTTTTTGTAACTATACCCGTTTCTTTTAATATCCATTCATAATTAACCTAGTTTTGTCCCTTCCACTCGGCACCCAATTTTTTTTTTAATTCTAGAGTAAATTTGGAAAACTTAAGCTTGTGAGAAGTGAATTGAATCCTGAGGAAATGAAATAAATATATATATAGTTAACCTTCTCTCTCTCTCTCTCTCTCGTTGGAAAGTTTGATACTTTATCTCTTCCACACTGTGGGGATGGAGGAGGTGGGACGTCAGGGTGTGGCGCTGACTGGTGGGGCGGGCAGCCGGCCGGTAGGGTGAGTCTGGAGATTTCAGCTTGGTTGCTGATGACTACTACTAACCCCCTGCAAACATTCCCAGCTCAGATTTTTTTATGTAATTATTTCTCTTTATTTATTTATTTATTTTACCCAGTGTTGTACTGAATGAGGGTCGGGAAGTAAACTCAGTTCAGGATTAGATTTAAATTTTAAAATCCCACCCCCTCGAAAAAACAAACTGGAAAGTAGTAGTTAACAAAGAAATATATATATATATATATATATATATATATATATATATATATATATATTGATAAAATAACTGCAATTAAGAAAAGTTTTTGCATAAAAAGTACTCTATTATTATGGCAGAGCAGGTATAAAACCTATAAAAAAATAGACTTATGGGCAATATAAGTCCATTACTTCAAGTTATATATATTCAAGATATTTCATTTCAACACTAACTTATATATTCAAAGACACACTGTACAGAATTTGAAGCAGAAGTAAAAAAAAAAAATCCTTTTGACTAGCGTTTTAATAATAATTCACCTGAAAAACTAGACTTCATATTAACAGATTCATCTTTTAATTCATATCACGGATAATATTCTGCAAAGGTTTTATTTTCATAAAAAATAAAATAAAATCTAAAACATGCACTTAAAATGGTTTAGTTAAAAGACTAAAAATCCGCCAACCGAGTCACTGTTTCTTCATTCAAATGCCACTAGCTATATTGAACAAATCCTAGAAGCAACATCCCACAAAAGAGCAGCTGTATGGCCACCTACTTCCTATCTTAAAAACCATCCAAATTAGATGAACCACACATACAGGACACTGTTGTAGAAGTAAGGATGAACTCATAAGCAATGTTTTCCTATAAACCCCTTCACACAGATGACCAAGTGTTGGACAACCAGCTAGAACTTATCTACAACAGCTCTGTATGGACACAAGATGTAGTCTAGAAGACTTGCTGGAAGCAATGGACAATAGGGACAATTAGCAAGAGGGAATAGGGAAATTCATGCTAGCAGCATGACATGATGATGTCCATTAATAAGTCTCCCTAACAATTTTCTTTTAATATCTATTGAAACATTATACAATTAAAGCGGATATTATTAGGTATTATTTATTATCAAATTCTTACTGAAAGTAAAATTGGAACTCCTTTTTAAGCAAAAATAAAATTGCTGATATATATAAGGAGTGTACTTTTTTAAGGCTGTTACATATTCATATTTTTGGTTACAGATTTTAGAGTTTGGTAATAAATAATACCTAATAATATCCGTTTTGATTGTCTAATGTTCCACAAGGAATATTCAACTCATGGTATCTTCGGTTTAAAAGAAAATTGACTTTTAAAGAATTGTTTAGGGTGCACTTATTTATTTTGTTTTTATCTTCAAGTATGCATGTAGGAAATAAATATTCACAGATGAATCACCCTTTTGAAGAGCATGCTTCAATTCTACATATTTCATTTCCTTCTTTTTAAATATATATATACTCATACATATCTGTATATGAACATATATATATATATATATATGTGTGTGTGTGTACTGACACATATGTAAAAAAAAAAATGTAAAGTTGGCAAACTTAGTCAAGGGTGACCCGAAGGCTCCCTTTTCAATAGCTACTACACTGAAGTGTCGGGGAGGGTGCTACTCCATTCCCAGGATTGCTCCACTTTACCTTTGATCCTCACCTTATAATGCTGAATGCTAAGCAAGGCGGCATCAAGTACCAGTTTTTGAGTCTTTGGTATTATTCAACCTAGGATTGAACCCTTATCTCCTGGACCATTGGTGAACACTCTGCTCATTAGGACAATGGCCTAGTCAACGGACACATATACATACATATAAATGCAAACAAATATATATATATATATATATATATACACACACGCATATGGACACATATATATGTGCATGCACACACGCGTATACATATATATAGATATATATAGTCATTCACAGACAGACTGTTTCATTCTATCAGAAGTCTTCAGTGTGGCTAGACACGCAGGACGCTCGAAGCCGGGATCGAAACCCGTCCAACTTTACGTTAGACTGTGTTTCAGACCACTCATCCACCAAGCGGACCACGTTGGCTAAGGGAATTTTAAGGTATTTTTTATTTTTAGAAACAGCAGCAGCAGCCTTTGTTTACATTTTTTTTTAATACCGTATCGGCTACCAGAGTGCTCAATTCTTTCGAAGAACTTTGCATTACGCTAGCGGCAGCCGGCAATTCCTTTACCAGAGAGCTCAACCCCCATGGGGGAGCATATGAATATATATATATATATATATATAGTCATTAAGATCTGCCCTATATAAAAATGTTATCTACAAGCTTTCTCCAGTATTATTTTTGAAAAAGTGACTTTCACAAAATTTTGGTCTGCTCTGTCAGTGGAATCTAAAATACCAATTTGCTTCCATTTGCAAAGTGGTAAGATATCCTTCTCCCAAATAAAAAGGAGTGTCCTTTGCATGACACTAAATTGCTCTGGGGAGTATGAAGTCACCCCTTCATTGCCATTACTCACTAGCTCAATCCAATCAAGAGTAGTAATATCGGTTAGAGTCTCATGTATATGTCAAATAGATCTGTATGGGGATTGATATTATCTGATAGGAATACTTGAAACCATAGAACAGTGTGCAAACAAATTATTAGATTGATAGAAATTGTTACTAGAAACCTACATTGTATACTACATATACAAATTATTTGTAATTGAAAAGAATACTTGAAACCATAGAACTATGCAAACAAATTATTATTAAGTAGAAAGGAATTGTTACTAGAAACCATATATATATATATATATATATATATATATATATATATATATATATATAAAGAGAGAGAGAGAGATAAATTATTAGTATTAGAGAAGAATAGTTGAAGCCATAAAACTGTAAACAAATTATTATTAAGTAGAAAGGAATTGTTGCTAGAAACAACACACATACAAATTATTAGTATTAGAGAAGAATACTTGAAACCATAGAACTGTGTACAAATGAATTATTATTAAATGAATAGGAATTGTTGCTAAAAACCATATATACATGTACACATTATTAGTATTTAGAGAAGAATGCTTCAAACCATAGAAATGTGGATAAGTTATTTTTAAGAGTTGTTACTTGAAGCTATAATCTGTTCTGTTGTGGACTGCGGAATTGTAGTACGCGAGTTTGTTCTCCAGTCGTGCTATTATGTTCACTTTCGGGCAAATACCCTTGGGAAAGGTATGAAACCCCTTATCCTCCCAGCTATGGGTTAAATAGTACTGTTCTTCTAGGAGAATGGCTTTGGCATTAAATAACCTAAAAAGTGTTGATATGCCATTAAACAAAGAAACCAAACCTGTTCTGTTGGTATGGCTTACAATATGCTGACTACATCCCTTGCAGAGGGGTAAGGACCTCCAAAAATAACACTGGAAATCAAGGGAGTGTGGTGTAAGCCTTCATTACCATTACTCTCAGATCCACACTGACCCAAAATGATTGTACCTGTTAGGGTCCCCTCTATGAGTCAAATAGTTCTGTTTGAAAATTATTCATATTCAATAGAACCCTGTGTACAAAAAATACAAAAAAATCCTTTTAAGAAACAACTACAGAAAAGATATAATTATGAACGTACATTGTATGTGATTCCTAAACTGTAATGGTTAAAGCGATGGACTGTGGAATCGTAGTAAACGAGTTCGAACTGCAGTCATACTATTACGTTCACTTTTGGACAAATACTCTTCGGAAAGATATGAACTCCCTTACCCTCCCAGCTATGGGTTAAAATATGCTATTATTGTTCTTCTAAAAGGGTGGCTTTGGCATTAAATAACCTACAAAGGTTGATATGCCATTAAACAAAGAAACCAAACAAACCAAACTGCTCAGCATAAAATACCCCTAGACAAGTTGACATGCCATTAAAATTAATCACTCATTGAAGCTATAGTTGTTTATGAATTAAATCGGACTTATTGCCTGAAAAAAATCTATATTTTCTAACTATAGATTCTAACTATGCATAGTAAGTTAAATTTGAATTAAAGTTTTGGCTTTCAATAACCTATGAAGGGTTGAAATACTGTTCAACAGAAAAACCAACCAAGTATGACTAAGTATGACACTATTAATATACTTCATCACATTCACTTGGGGCCATCACTTAAGACAAGTCCCATTACTTTGAATTGTGCAGTAGTGATAATTTATTTCTTCTTTCTCATCCTCGTAATATTTACAAAAATGTGACTTCACATTAAGCCAATCTTAGCTAGATGGTAACTACACAAAGATACCACATGCTATTTTAAATAAATCTTGGAAGCAACACCTTACAAAACAGTAGTCATATGGCCACTTACCTCTGATCTTCTTAACCATCCAGACAAACAAGACATGCTGGGTAAAGATCAATTAACAAGGGATGTTCTCTTATGGACTCCTAATCATGGACACACCCATGTTGGCCAACTAGCAAAAACTTACATTCACCAGCTCTGTGCAGACACCCGATCCCGCCTAGAAGACTTACCAATAGCCATGGCCAATAGGGACGGATAATGAGAGAGTAAACGGAAGCCATGTTGTCAGCATACCTTGATGATAATAATGGCTAAGTTACTTGCTGATGGTTCGGGAGACCTAAGTTCAATCCCAGATTGCATCATACCAAAGACTTTAAAAATGGTACTTGATACCTCCTTGCTTAACACTAAGCAATATAAGGTATGTATCAAGGGTAGTGGAACAATCCTGAGAAAGGAGTAACGCCCTCCCCTACACCTCTATGCAGTACCTATTGAAAAGTGAACCTTCTGGTCACCCTTGACTTAACGTAATTGCTGACACTATTAATATATTTCATCACATTTCACTTGGGACCATCACTTTAGACAAGTCTGAATACTTGCAGTAGAGATAATTGACACTGTTTCTTCAAGATATTTCATTGTTTATGTATATTTATTTAAACAGCTTAAGAAATATTTGAAGTTATTTCATTTATTTTTGAAAAAGAAAATACTAGCTATAATTCACATAGGTTGATGATTGATTACAATGCTGATTTTCAGGGCATGATCTCACTACTTGATTGACTTTAGATAATCACCTTTTTCTTATTTCTGATATATTTGAATTTAGTTTTGAATCTTGATGTTAGAATTGTTTTACTGCTTTTGTCTCTCATTAAAAAACAAAAAGATTGTTTATTTCTTTTGGAGGTTTGTTCTAACACATTTTGTAAATTCAACATTTGGCACAAAGCCATAAATCATTTGGTTTATATGTTCTGACATTTGATACTTTAAAAAAAAATCTTTTTAACATTTTCAAAGAAAACTCAGGAAGAATAATATCTCTGCTAACCTTCTAAACTTTGTCCTTTACTTTACCATTAAGCTATACCCACAAGTAAAGTTAAACTGTTTATATTCTTCAGTCATATTGGAAATCATCACCTGGTAACAATAAAAGACTTATGAATGAAAATTTAGATGTTTTTATATACAAGGAAAATCTACTACTTTGTTTTCAAAATTTAAGTTACTCGGCTACTCATATGTATTGATTTAAATCTTAAGTTTTAATCAATTTTAAAACTTCAGTCTTAGTATTATTTCCTTCAGCTTCATAAGTATTATTGATTGATTTGAGTTTAACAGCATGTCAACTTCTCTGGGATTATTTTATGCAAAGAGGTTAGAGACCCACACTCATATATTTACATTTACATTTTTTTGTATAGTTATTTTTTTAAAAATGTTTTTTGAACAGTTCTATGAAGTGTTCCTGTCTAATATATATAATCTATACACCATTCTATGTTTCAAGTATTCCTATCTAATGCTAAAAATTTATGTATGATAAGGTTTTGAGTAATCATTTCTATTTAATAATAGTTATTTATTTGCAAATAAAGTAAGTGCAGGATATTGGCATAATGGTTATAGTGTTCGCCAACGGCCCAGAAGACCTGGGTTCAATCCCAGGTCAAGTCGTACCAAAGACTCAAAAAATGATACTTGATGCCTCCTTGATTAACACTCAGCATTGTAAGGTACGGAAGGGTAAAGTGGGTCAATCCTGGGAAAGGTGTAGTGCCCTCCCTTACACCTTGGTGTAGTAGCTATCAAAAAGGGAGCCTTTGGGTTATCCTTGTCTACGGTCGCCAACTTTACTTACTTATTTGCAAATATTTATATGGTTTCAAGTAACTAATAATGTGGAAGATGGGGAGGTCCACGGACTGTAATATAGTAAGCAAGTTTGAACTCTATTCCTGCTATCATGCTTACTTTAAGACTAACACTGTTTGGAAAGGTATGAACTCCCTTATCTTCCTAACTATAGGTTATATAAATGTTAATTTATGGTTTTAGTGGAGGTTCCTATGAGGTAGTGACTAATATTTTGAACTGCCAGAGTAAGCAGGGTAGAGGGAGTCACTCTGGCATCGTAGCCAACATGCTGGACTGTAACATTGGAGTAAGGGAATTTGAACTTCAGTCCTGCTATTGCATTCACTTTCAGACTAATACCCTTGGGAAAGGTATGAACCCCCTTATCTGCCAGCTATGTTTAATTGTATCACTACTGTTCTTTTACAAGGATGACTTTGGCATTAACTAAACCCTGAGGATTGATATGCTATTAAAAACAAAGAGCCCAAACCAATTCATCACCCAATAAAACTAAAGAACTCTGAACCAAAATTTCATAATAGAAATAATTAGTGATTTGTTGGTATCCAAGGAAAAGTGTGTTTTCTCCTAATCTAATTGTCATCTCTCAAACTGTGAGTATATTGTTAGTAAGAATCTGACCAATGGGAGAGTAAGAATCTTGGTGAATTTCAATTTAAATTAGTTGACTTAGATGAAAAATGCTGATTTCGGAAACCAATTGACAGAGTGAGAATATTATCCTTTGGTTTAAAAGGTCTTGATCGAATAAATGAGGGTCAATTGAAACCTAGTGAGCATGTAGATAAGGGCTGATGCTACTACTCCACGAGTGAATCTATAAGCCAAATAAAAGTCTCTCCTTCATATGTTTAACTTAGTCTCATATAATTTTCCAAGAAACCCAGTGAGAATTGAACTCATTATAGTATGTATTTGCCCAACTTCACCACTACAAGCAGGATGTGACACAAGGTCAATTCATAAACAAAATAAAGCTGGTTTAAATTCAATTTTCCTTCTCTTTGATTGGTTGCCTAATGAGCATTGTCTTCATCAGGTGTGCTGAAAGCATGGATTTCTTTTATACACTCTCTCTCTCTCTTGCTATTCATCCCCATCAGCAAATTCTCTAGATGGCATCCAGTGTCTGATAGAGCTGATGAATGTGAGTTTTTGCTGGTCAGCCAACTCTAGTGTGTCCATCTGTAGAAGTCCATTAAAGAATGGGGAAGGATTTATCTGACTTTCCACCGAGTCAGATTTTACATGAAATCATTTTATAGTGAGAGGGTTACATATGAATCAAGACTCATGTGTAGTAGAGTGTTGCAAATGAGTTCTACTTCACCTCTTTAACAATGCCCAGTATGTCTTGCTTGGATACTTTGTGAGATAGAAGCCAAGTGTTTCTACAGTTGCTATTTTATAGAGGTGTTATTTATTGACCCTTGACCGAACCGTCAATCAGAGACACACCTGTGTAAATAAGCGGAAGAAGAAGCAGAAGCAAGCAGGCATTATGAAAGAATATAGGCAGATGCTGGCAGCTATTGAGTCAGTTGGTGACAGGAAGGCCAGAGTGAGGGCCAGCTTTCAGATTTAGAACACCCCTCTGAGGGTTGTTGCCCTCAGCGACCCCTGGTTGAGCAACCCCAGCCAGTATGCGGAAGAAGTGCTAAGTGGGTTCTTGAAGATAACACAGCGTGCTATGGTCAAGAGAAGAAGTTGGGTCAATATAGCAGTCTGTCCCTGTCTCCACCCATCTCTCACACACCACAGAAACATCAACCCTTTTGAGAATAAAGTGTGAGAGATATATTTTTTTTAAGAAGTGTGTTTGTTCATTCATTGAAGTTCGTAAATTATGTTTGATTATGTTTCCGCTTATATTTGTATTACAGCTATACAACAGAGGTACTCTTTCCAGCATTTGGTCAAAACAGCACGCAGGATCCTTGCGTAGTTTTCATCTAGCTTTTACTCCAGCTTTTTTGTCTAAGTGGTGCAACTATACTGTAGTACTGACATGGCTATAGCTTGGAAGAATCCCCTTTTTATTTTATCAGAGTGATCAGATTTCAACACCGTTGTTAACCTGAAAGAAAATGGTTACACACACAAAAAAAGACAAGAAACAGACAATGTCCAACAGATACTATTACTGATGCAGACTAATTTAGATTTTTCTTATTTTATAAGAAATGCTAGTGTGTTGCCACAAGGAAAATGTTCTATGTGCTTTCTGGATGAGGCTTAGAACTTTTTGAACGACCCTTGTATATACTATGAGTGGCAATGAATCTAATAAAACAAATAGTTTCATTCTAAGAAAGCAAGAACCAGATGATACCCAACAGAAACTATTACTGTTGCAAACTGTGCAAATGATCTAGTACTTCTTGTAAATATACTAGTTGCTTAATTAAGGCTGATAGAATCAGTTTGTCCCAATGTGCATCTTGTATGCAGGAAACATGCTGTACATGTCTTAGATTATTTCTTCTTAGCTAGTTTGGTTATCTTTTATCAAGAATGGAACCTTAGATCCCTGTGAACAACCAAAATCTGAATTCAATGGATTTTGCCAATAATTTAAGCACTGTAGCAGAAAATTGTTTTGGTCTTCATTATTATTTCAGCTATTTTTATCCGTTCCATTTGTTGGCATTCATTGTGTCTGGCATGGACAACAAAACTAACGCCAGACCAGCTTCGGTATTTGTGGTTGCTTATTCAAGATATTAGAATATCAGTCCTCTTTGTAATGAAAGACTTGCACTTCTGCAATGAATACTGAACATCTTTTATCTTTTTTTCTTTTTGTAAATTTAGGATAAAATTGCATAATTTGATGCATATTAAAAATGCCTTTTGCACATTTAAGAAATAATTTGCAGATTGTCAGCAATGTTTTTAAAAAAATCTTTTTGAGAAAGCGGGTAGATAAAAAAATGAAAATCTTCTTTCTGGAAGAGATAAATATCCTCCAAGCACTCATCCAAAAATCTTGCAAAAGATAAAAAGAAATTTTTTTTTTTTTTTACTTAGAGTAAAAGAATTTTTTTTATCTCCCCACCGCCCCGCCAGAAAGGTGGTTTATTCAGAAAATTGTTTTTCGATGCTTCCTGGACTTCCCCCACCGTACACACACTTTATGTCAAGGGTTGGTTCTACTGAGATATGTCTGATAATAACCACATGGATATTCAACAACTAATGCTAGCAGGGATAGTCAGTATTGCCCAACATCAATTCAAAAAATAAAATCACACATTATGTTTTTACGTTAAAAGTTGCATATTTACTTGTTTATCATGTTGTAAAAATTCTATTAAATTTATTTATCTAAACATATTATGTATTCTTGAAAATGAGTTGTCTGATTAGTTTTAATTTAAAATCAAATTTTATGAAATAAAGTTTCTTAGAGAACAGGCAGTAGAAAAATTACCAACATAAAAATAGTTATTTTTTTTATGGTTACTAAGCTAGTTATAAAATAGACTCTATCAATAGGATATTGAGCTTAATAATTATCAAAAAACAGCTTTTGAGGAGATATAAATTATATACAAGTTCTTTTGAATCCTTGTTTTTCTCAGAAGTGTCACAATTCTATTTGTAGTTTAGTATAGAAAATAGTTACTTTATTCCACTACTAATATACATGAAGGTATTTGACTCCTGTTTCCGAGCCTTTTTCTCAGGTGATGCCTATTTCAGGGTTCTACATTACATTTCAACTTCTGTCTTTTATGTTGGTCAGTGCTCATTTTCTCAGCTCATTTTGTCGTGCTGTCTTTGTCTTTCTCTTGTCATCATTTTTATTCTTCTTGTCGCTATTTTGCTTTCTTTTTCTTGCTTCAGTCTGTTCTTGGTTGTTGTTCCAACCCCAACATTCTGTGTTCTTCCTTGCAAGGATAACAAACAACATAGACACAATTTTCTTATGTGCACATTACTTTATTTTCAATAACACTTCTTCATCACACACCACCACCTTAAAGGGAACTGGTAGAGCAGGGATGGAACTATCAACTGCTTCAGTCAAGCAAAGTTTCTGTCTAACTTCTAATCTTAGGTTTGGTTCGGTTTCTTTGTTTTAATGGCATATCAACCTTTGTAGGTTATTTAATGCCAAAGCCATTCTTCTAGAAGAACAGTAGTTGTACTATTTAACCCATAGCTAGGAGGATAAGGGGGTTCATACCTTTCCCAAGGGTATTTGCCCGAAAGTGAACGTGATAGCACGACTGGAATACGAACTTGCGTACTACGATTTCGCAGTCCATCACTTTAACCATTACACCACGAGGACACCCCCTTCTAATCTTACTGGGATCAGGTGATTACTCATATCAAATAAGAACCAAGCTTTCATTTGATCCCATGTTCAGCTCATCACTCAAATCCAATCAGCCTAGCTGGCTGGGTCTATAGAATACACCAACTGCATCTCTGCAGAGGGGCAAGATCCCTCTCCCAACGAGTGTCCTTGATATGACATTAAACCATGACATTAAACTGATGTCAAGGCTCCAGCCTTGGAGATTTGGGGAATGTGGAGTATCCCTTTATAGCCATTGCTCTCAGGTTCACTCTGACCCCCAAGTGGTAGCACCTGATAGGGTCCTACCTATGGGTCAAATAGAACAAATTATGTGTGCAAATAATTGATTGACGTTAAATTGTGACTGTTATATAGCTATACTTGAAACCATTTAACTGTGTGCTAAAAAGAGTTCAGGCTTGTTTAAGAATGTTTTCTACAAAATGTGTTTACAAATATATATATATATATATATATATAGAGAGAGAGAGAGAGGATTTGGTATTAAATAACCTACAATGGTTGATATGCCATAAAACCCAACCAAATTAAATCCAATTGTCTTTTCCAAACTTCGTGATATTCTGACAGGAATTAATAAAACTAGCCTGCACTTCATATCACTAATAGATTTTGCTAATCTATGTAACACTACTACTCATGGACACACCAATATTAGCCATCCAACAAAAACTAATATTCATCAGTTCTGTGGTAACATCGAATGATGTCTAATAGATTTGCCATTAGCGATGGCTGATAGGAATGGTTGGTGAGAAAGAGTCAAAGGAATCTGTGCTGTCATCATTCTTTGATGATAATGATGATATTATAGTCCCAATGTTCATAATGTTTCTTGCAATGAGAAATCAGAGTGTTCTCCAATGGCCCGGGAGACCTGGGTTCAATCCCAGGTCGAGTCATACCAAAGACTTTAAAAATGGTACTTGATGCCTCCTTGCTTAACACTCAGCATTATAAGGAACGGATCAAGGGTAAAGTGGAGAAATCCTGGGAAAGGAGTAGCGTCCTCCCCTACACCTTGGTGTAGTAGCTATCGAAAAAGGTGCCTTCGGGTCACCCTCGACTATGGTCGCCAACTTTACTTTTTTATTCAGACTAGTATCCTCATCTTAGTGGTTACAGTCATAATGTTTCAGCTGTTTCTAAGATGAAGAATTATCATTATCATACATTGATCTATTCAAATTAGTATCCTCATCTCGGTTATTATAGTCGCAATGTGCAGCTTTTTCTTTGATGGGGGAATTATCATTATTATACATTGATCTATTCAGACTAGTATCCTCATCTTTATTGTAATAGTCACAATGTTTCTGAGTTGAGGAATTACTTCCTTCCACTGTTTAATTAATGTGCTTATAAAATATCATGCTATGTGAACATAATGTTTTGAATTATTCATATGCTACATTGGCCATGTCCTCTTCAAATGCTACTCACACACACACACACACACACACATATATATATATATATATATATATATATATATATATATGAATTTTTTTTTTTTAATCTATTTTTTTACCTTATCTCAGATTCTATGCCCAATTAGTTCTGCTTCAACAAAAATTATATTTACTTTCTTTTCTTGTGGCTTTTCTTGTAAAGAACTTTGAACACATTGTCTTTTGTTCTCTCTCCAAAAGGCGTTAGATATTTTTCTGTCATCTTCATTCTTTATTCATTATAGAGATGTTTTGTTTTTATTTAATCGACTTTCTCTCTCTGAATCATCATGAAAAAGCAAGAGGTTGTACATTGTAAGTTGATAGGTTTAATGTTAAAAGATAATGGCAACAGATTATTTAATCCTGCTTATATATTCATTTTTGTTTCTGTTTTTGTATATTTCCACTTTGTTAAGAGATAATAATTTCTGTCTCAATTCCAGAAATGAGGAATTATCATTTTTATGCAGTGTTTTATTTGAATTTGTGTCTTCATCTTGTTTTAACTATTTCTTCGATGAATAATGATCGTTATTATACATGACTCTATTATGACTAGTATCCTCATCTTGGTGGTTATTGTCACAATGTTTCTCCTCTTTTTTAGATGGGGAATTAATATATTGTACATTGATCCCTTAAGGCTAGTATCCTCATCTTGGTGGTTATTGTCACAATGTTTCTCCTCTTTTTTAGATGGGGAATTAATATATTGTACATTGATCCCTTAAGGCTAGTATCCTCATCATGTAATGTTCACAATATTTCAGTTGTATCTAGAGATGATGTATTATCATTATTATATATTGATTTAGTAAAAGTGGTTGCCCCATTACAGTTCCTTTGGTTACAAAGTTTCTTTTTAGAAAGAACCAATATTATATTTAAGGCTGCAGAATTACTGATTGTTCTAAAACAGGGAGTACACAACATTTTTCATTAGCCAACCACTTTCGAACATTGGAACAACATAGCTATGACCGGTCACCGTCAAAAATATTAAATCAATGAAAGCTAATATACTGAGTTATAAATACATTGTAAATAGATTTTTACATAATAAAAGCAAATAAAAATTAATTCTTTGCACATAACATTGGGTTACCATTTCAAGTAAATGAAATTACTAAATGTTTTAATAAACATACCTGCAGTCATCAATAGTACCTGTAAAAAGAAGTTCTTCAACCTTTGAATTCAGAACAAAGTCTCTTTGTACAACATGCTTGAAAGACGAAAAAGCAATGTCCTTGATATTCTGTATAGTCGAATTGATAACTGTAAAATTTGTCTTATGGTTACAAACAAATTCAAAATTAGCATACAAAGTTAAAAAAATAAAAACAGTAAGCAAGGGTTACACTGACTGGCCTTGCAGGCTGGGTTGTGATCTACTGGCCGCCTGTTAGACAACCTTGTCCCAAAGGATATAATTATTGGTTAATTGTACTCATTTTCCCAACTCCTCCACAGGAGCAAGATGTGACACAAGATCAATTTTAAGCAAAGTTTCACTTCTCTTAGACCAGTTGCCGTACCAAGGCTAAAGAGCTTAGTCTACCCTACTATTTAGCCATAGCTGGAGGGAGATTAGTTGGATTCATACCTTTCTCCAAGAAAAACAAAAACTATACTTATACTAAACTAATTAGAGGTGCCCATGGTGTAATGGTTATCGTCGAAGAAAATAGACACAGCAACACGGGTTCGAATCCTGGACGAGACTGATTGCATTTCACATAGCACTAATACCCTTGGGGAAGGTATGAATCCAATTATTCTTCCTCCAGCTATGGGTAAATAGTAGGGTAGACTAGGTTATTCAGCCTTGATGAGGCAACTAGTCTAGGAGAAGGGAAACTCTGAATTCAAACCTGTTAAACTCCGCTTAAAAATTGACCTTGTGTCATATCCTGCCTGAGCGGAGGGGTTGGTAAATATGCTTATACTAAACTAATTGCCCAGTTGGCTGGGGCTGTAGAATATACCAACTGCAACTCTGCAGAGAGATACCCCCCCCCAACAACAAGTGTCCTGGATATAACACTAAACAATCTGATGGTGAGGTTCCAGGGATGCTGGAGCTTTGGGGAATGCGGAGCACCTCTTCATTACCATTGCTCCCAGCTCCACTCAGAGTGGTAGCACCTAATCGGGTCATATCTATGGGTCAAATAGAACTAATCTGTGTACTTATGCTAAACTGAATTGCTTGAAATAGGACTCTTTTTGAGATTGAAACTTTACTTACACTAAACTAGATTGTTTAAAATAGAACTGTTTTGATATTTAACTGTGTGTAAACAAAATCTATACTTATGCTAAATTGGATTGGTTGAATTAGAACTGTTTGACTCAAGGGAATAGCTTGAAATAGAAATGTTTTTGACAATTAAAGTGTATACTCATGCTAAACTCAATTGTTCAAAATAGAACTGTTTATTTGTATAAAAATGGATTTGGCATTAAATAACCTGCAAAGATTGATCTACCATAAAACCCAAACAACCGAACCCATCAAACCTCTTAGTTAAGTTTATGTGAGTCCTCTCCAAAGGTTAATGTCATGTATGCTCATTTAGGGAAACACAATTTGCAAGAATTATGTAATACTAACTATTCTCTCGCATGGACAACAGAATGAGAACCATGAACGCTTATGGATTGAAATTTTCAGACATTACCTAAATGCAAGAGGCACCTGATAAAGGCTGGAGGCTAAAGTTGGATAAGAAAACTATTCAGAATTGATCAATGTATAATGATATATCATCTCAAGAAACAGTTGAAGGATTGTGACTATGACAACTAAGATTTTAGGAGGCTCTCATAGTGTAATAGTTATCATCGTTGGAAATGGACAGGATGACACGAGTTCAAATCCTGCCCAAGGCTGTTTGCATTTTACATTGTGCTAATGCCTTTGAGAAAAGCATGCATCCAATTACTCTTCCTTCAGTTATGGGTTAATAGTTGGACAAACTGGTTTCTTTTACATTAGTATGACAACCAGTCTAGGAGAAGGAAAACTTTGAATTCAAACCAGTTAAACTCTGATTAAAAATTGACTTTGTATTGCATTCTGTTCATGCGTAGGAGGGAAGGTTGAGTAAATATATAAAACAACCAAGGTGAGGATACTAGTATTAATAGATGATTGTAAAATATAAGAAACAGTTTAAGCATTGTGACTATAAAAACCAAGATGAGGATACTAGTATTAATAGATCAATATATAATAATGATAATTCCTCATATAAGAAACAGTTGAAGCATTGTGACTATAAAAACCAAGATGAGGATACTAGTATTAATAGATCAATGTATAATAATAATGATAATTCCTCATCATAGTCACAATGTTTCTGTTGTTTCTATCATAACCCAGATGAGAATACTAGTTCATATAGATCAATGTATAATAATAATAATTCCTCATGTAAGAAACAGTTGAAAAATGATCACTAAAACAACCCAGATAGGATATTAGTTTGAATAGACACATGTATGACAGACAATTTCATTTTCTGAAGAAATAGCAGAAACATTTCTTACAAGTTTGTATGCACCAATATATGGTGATGATAATATTTTTTATAAGCATTCAAACAGTGAGAATTTGATAATATAAATTTGAGCTCTGTGATGTCAGTTTACTATCCCTCCCATATGCCACACCTACAATTTGAAATGCAGGGTAATAAGTATTACATTTCCTGGGTTACTTAAATATCTTACAGATTTGAAAGAAAAAAGAGGGGGAAAAGGTGATTTGAAGTAAAGATTTCAGTTCAATCTTGAATTTTTTTTCTTTATTTTACTGTTTTTATTGAAATAAACCTTTAAAACTATCTTAAAAATTTTGTGCTTAGTTAAAAAAGTACTTTTGGATGTCACAAAATTTATAACGTTTGAAAGCAGATGGGGAAAATTTTTTTAAAATTCCGAGATATTAAATCTTGAACTAAAAGAAAGCAAAACAATGCATGAATTCTACTTACAAATACTGACAAAGCAAATGCTTGTATATGAAGTATTATATAACCCCTCTGTATAAGCAGGATGTGACACAAGGTCAATTTTTTTAGTAGAGTTTAACAGGTTTGAATTCTGAGTTTTCCTTCTCTTAGACCAGTTGCCATGCCAAGATTAAAGAATCCAGTCTGATTCCAACTCAAAGCTGGAGAGAGAATAGATTCATACATTTTCAAAGTGTATTAGCACTGTGAAATGCAAACTACCTTATCCAGGATTTGAACTTTGCTTGCCATGTCCATTTCCAAGAATGATAACTATTACACCACAAGTGTGTGTATATATATGTGTGTGTGTGTGTGTGTATATATATGTATATATATATATATATATATATATATATATATATATATATATATATATACACATGTGTGTGTGTGTGTGTGTTCATATATTACAGCACTGATCAATAAATTAAGGAATAAACAATACTACCTTTTATTTATATATATATATATATATATATATATATATATATATATATATAGTTAATATTGGTTGTTCCTTAATTTATTGCTATTCTTTCCCTTCTCTTCTTTTCCTTCATGGTTGTGTCTCTTAATTTTGAGGATGATATTTGTCTTATTTTTACTTTTTAATCAGTGTTACTTGCCATCATGAAAACTATAAAAATTAGATGAACCAGACATGCGGGACACTGCTGGAGAAGTAGGGATGAGCTCATAAGTGATGTACTCCTGTGGACCCATTCACAGGGACGAGCAAAGGCAGGACATCCAGCTCAAACATACATACAGCAGCTCTGTGCTGATACTGGATGTAGCCCGGAAGACCTGCCAAAAGCAATGGACGATCGGGAAGGGTGATGAGAGAGGATCAGAAATATCCGTGCTGATAACGCAACATGATAATGAAAGGTTGAAAGAACGGAAAATGTTTTTCACTTTGGTATTAAACACCTATCTAAAGTACTAATTTACCTTTCTATTTTTGATGATATTTAAATTATCAAAATCAACTGAAAACTTTTGGTTTTATTTAATGTGATATCTGTCTTTCTATACATTGTCCTCATTGAAGCCTTATTAGAAGTTCAGTGGCACTAATTTGAACTGCCCAGTCGGCTGGAACTGCAGAATATACTAACTGCATCTCTGCAGAGGGGTAAGACCCCTTCAACGAGTGTCCTAGATGTGACACTAGACAATCTAATGGTGAAGCACCAGTAATGCTGGAGCTTTGGGGAATGTAGAGTACCCTTTATTGCCATCGTTTTCAGGTCCACTCTAGCCTGGAGTGGGAGCACCTGATAGGGTCCTATCCATGGGTTAAATAGAACTAAACAGTGTACTTATGCAAAACTGAATTTTTTTTAAATAGAACTATTTATATGTATAAAAATGGATTTGGTATTGAATAATCTACAATGGTTGATATGCCATAAAACCAAATCAAACTAATTTGAATAAAAGGCTTTTTTTTTGTGTTGTTGGTCAGATTTGGGTGTGTGGGTTGGGGTGGGTGTGTTCTTTTATTCTTGAATGCAGAAATCTTGTGCATTTTGTGCTTATGATCTGTTCACGTGCACTGGTAGTGTATAGGATCTGCAAACCCTGCAAAAAGGTATTGATGCCAGAGCCCAGGGGATGCAATATTCTAAGATGCCCTTATCATATTGGTTATCATCATAGGAAATGTAAGGGCACTATAATAACTTATTTATAATTAAGTTGTTTGGAAAATACTTTCTGATTTTAGAATAAACTGTTTAAATTCTGTTCTAACATTTTTTTAAAAGTAGTTGTCAAAAAATTTATATTGCTAATGATTAAACTGTCCTCTTTGTTATTGTTCAATCACTTCTCTCAGCATTTGATTTTGAAAGTTATATGTCCCTCGTTGTTAATATGAAAAAAGAAGTGATACGATTTGTTTTCAAGCTTGATCATTATTTTCTTTCCTGAAAATGCTCAGCCAGATGTTTCCATAATGATATTACAGAAGCTCATTGACTTGGTGTATGAGACTTTGCCACATCAACTATGCTTTTCCGATCTCTCACTCACTGACTACCATTTTTTTCAAGCATTTGGACATTTTTTTTATGCTAAAATATATTCTGTTTCAAAAAAGTAGATATTGCATTTAAGGATTTCTTGGCATCAAAGCTTTTAGAGTTTTATCGTACCTTGTTAATTAATGGCAGAAATGCATAGACGTTCAGGGATCATATTTTGACTGATTAAAACATTGTTTAAATCTTTTAATTCAGCAATGAAAGTTTATTCTAAAATCATACGGTATTTTCTGAACAATCTAATATATATATATATGTATATATAATTCCTACATGGTCAAGAGCGAGTCAGGCCTGTGCGATCCTGAAGAGCCATTCGGTGAAATCTAGGTAGACTCGCTCTTGGCCATGTAGGAATTATTTTCATACATACATATATATATATATATATATATATATATATATATATATGATTGTTCTGGCCATGTCAGAATTATTTTCATAATATTATGTATTGAGCACTTTATTATGTTAGCTTTGGTAATTCCGTCGGTGTTTTTTCTTTTGACTAGGCATACGTGCTGCTTGGTTATTTTCAAGTAGCACGTGTTTTTCGTTTTTATTTATATTTTTTTTTTTACTGAATTTTTTTCCCCAGGTATCAGTTTGATGAATTTGCAAATTGTACAATCTGTTTTTTTTTTCATACTGACAGAATGATAGTTTAAATATAAAGATTAAGATATATGCCTTGAAATTCATACCTCAAAGGACTCAACAACAAACTAAATCACCGTATTAAATGCTTTAAAGATTATTCAAAACTTCATTTGCCTTTAAAGAGGGATCTTACTATTTAACAACAATTTCAAAGAAGAAAAAATGAAAACTATCCATAGATATGTATGGAGTCAAATCTTTAAATTATTAACTTTTAAAATTCAAGTTTTATTCACTTGTGAAGCCAGTCATGTGGAATTCATGTGACTTTCAGTCTTGCAACTAGTTAGAAAATAAAGATTGTCTGATGATGGCTGAAGTCTGAAACCAGTCTGGATTAACAAATTTTATATATATATTTCTACCAAGATTTATGTGCCTATTCTTTCATTCATTACACACACACATGCATATATATATATATATATATATATATATATGTATAGCATGGATTCCCTTGACTCTCTCTATCAGCACGACTTGACGATGAGATATATATATATATATATAATTTAAAAGGTTGTTCAAATTCTTTTCCTACACTTTTTAGTGAACAGTTCTGTTCTTGTTTTCATGGCATTTGTAAAAAGAAAAAAGAATTTTTTTCAACAATGACAGAAATTGAAGAATCCTTATGCATCGTATAGAATTCTCTAAAAATCGGAGGCAAAAAGTATATTGATATCTTTATGTAGTTTTGAATAATGCCATACATATGCATACACACACATACATATATAAACACACATACACACACACACACATATATATATATATATATATATATATATATATATATATGCACAGGCATCTAAAGCACCCTGTGTGAAAAAAAATGAATGCTTTTAAAAAAATAACCTAAATGTTGTTCACAGTTTTAACTTTTTTTCTGAGGTATTGGGTATGAGGGAGTTTATCAGGAGATAGTTTTTTCCCCCTCTATGAATTTCATATTTTTAGAAGGATGTATTTTTCCACCATATAGAGATATAATTTATTCAAAAACTGTTCTCCTGGTGCTTTCCCTTCATAAATTGTTACTTGTCTCTGTTTTTTCTTTTCTAGAGAACTTGTCTTATAACTACTTTTTTTACTATTTAACTTATATATACTTACTTATGAGCAATATATATATATATATATATATAAAAAATAAGTACACCCTCGACATTTTTTTACAGAACATTAATTTTCTTTCAAACTAGAGATACCAGGCTTTTCTTATTTCTAGTAGAATATCATGTGATCAAAACGGATGTTGTTAGATATTATTTGTTAGTAAACACTACAGCAATGACGTTCCAAAAAATATGAATATGTAGCAATTCAGAAATAAGTGCACCCCTATGCAAGAAGTTTATTTCATTCTATAGAGTAATTATATTTTCAAACCAAAATGGATGTAGGGGAGACTTCTTGGCATTGTGGCTAACATGCTGGACTGAGACATCATAGTAAGCAAGTTCAAACTCCAGTCATGCTATTACATTCACTTTCAGACTAATACTTATGGGAAAAGTATGAATGCCTGAATCCTCCTTAGCTGTGGGTTAAATAATATCACTTATGTTCTAAAAGGATAACTTGGGCATTTAATAGCCCATGAAGGTTGATATGTCATTAAACAAAGAAACCAACTAACCAACATTGATGATGGTGATGATTAAGAGTAACAATAAGTCAAGGTACCTCTGTGTGTGAGAGTGTATGTGTGTATATATATATATATATATATATATATATATATATATAGGCAGCGTTTTCTTTTTTAAGACACTTCATATCTGCCTATTTTATTGTTGATCTGTTAAAGTCTACATACAAGTTTTTTGACTTCTGGATGGAATGACGGTGCCATATTTTTCCTCGAGTACTTTCAGTTCCACCTGGAGCCATCTTTGAGTGTATGAACGATGAAATGAAAAACACAAGGAAGAGTCATCAACATTTATATAAAGAATTGGAGAAAGAACAAGTTGCAAGAGAATTTACAGAAAAAAGAATCTTACAAGAGGCAACAAGATATATGCATGTATATGTATGTGTGTGTTTACTCAACCTCTCTGCAACAGACAAGATATGGCATGAGATCAATTTTAAATGAAGTACTGCTGCTTTGAATACAGAGTTTTCCTTCTCTGAGACCCATTGATGACACTAGGCTAAAAAGTCCTGTTCACTCTACCAATTACCTATATTTGCGGGACAGGAAGAGATGAATTCATCCCATTCCCAAGGGCATTAGTTCAAAGGAAAATGCTAACACTTATGTCAGTAATCATGGAATAGAACTGATTATTTGTATAAAAGGGATGTGGCATTAGATAACCTACAAAGGCTGATATGCCATAAAACCCAAACAACCAACAACCAATCAAAACAAGAAAAATTTGCTTAGAGTGAGTGTAGCATAGGACCAAAATACGTTGTGTCTAAAAGAAATGAGTTCACAAAAAAGAAACTCTCAAAACTTGAGTTTCAAGGAAGAAAATAGTAGTCGCTTTTATTCTTGGGGACTACAGTGGACTGTAGTTAGAAAAAGTTTGTTCAATAGCGTTCTTCCTCGCCTTCTCCTGTTTTTTTTTGTTGCTATCAAATGTCTCCTTTCCCTCCGCGTACTTCAGCTAGCGTTGTTATTGTTGGCCTGTTGATACTTTCATATCAGTCAAATTGCTGACAGGCTGGGTATGACATGGGTCGGGGCGTTGTGGACCTCTGTTGCCCTTTTTGGAAACCTGTCTTGAACTGCTAAAATCTCGCTACTTGGTTTCCTTATATAGCAATTTGATGGATCAGTTCAAAGGTTCCCGAAGGCTCGATGATCACCAGTAAAAACAATAGTGTAGCACATGAAAGTTCACGCATGATTATATTAAAATCACACTTGGACTCTACAGGTCACTCTGCTTGCATGAGTGAGGTTTTTTGATCGTCAGACACATGTACCCAATGACTGATGACAGCTGATGTGCTCGCGCGTTCTCCAACCTTGAGACTGCCACAATTCAATGATGGCACTTGCACAATCCTATGTTTCACCCAAAACTGTTGATCAGAAAGTATTTAGAATTGGCACTGCTTCGTTTAGATTTCATCTGGACATCATCTTTTAGATTTCATCTGGACATCATCTTTTAATTGAATTTGTTTCTTGAGCTGTGTGAACGTCTATATTTAGAAAATTCAAAGATTCTATCTTAACACTTAATGAGCATACTTTGGATCCACATACACACACACACACACATGGTGTAAAAATTCTTGTTTTAAGAAATCACCACAACGAGCCAAGTTCATATTCTGGACAAGGCTGTTTGCATTTTATATTTCACTAATTCTCTTGGGAAAGGCATGAATCCATCTCTTCTCTACCCAGCTATGGGTAAATAGTAGGGCCGACTGGATTCTTTAACCTAGGTGTGGCAGCCAGTCTTAGGCAAAGGAAAAATCTGAATTCAAACCAACACTACTCTGCTGACAAATTGACCTTGTGTCACATCCTACCTGTAGTGGAGGGGTTGACTAAACTCACACACAAGTATATATATATATATATATATATATATGGTGAAACAAACAAATTGTTATAAGAATATTTTTTCTTAAATCAGGATTGTGCTTAAATACTGTCCAGTGGAGCTGGGTAAAAAAATGTTTCGTCTCCTCATGCTAATCCCATGACTATAAGTTTCATGTATTTGTAAAAAATGATAAAATCTTCAGATGAAACATGCACCTCACACTAATGATTGTGCACTTTGCATGATACTTTAATTAATGGAGTTGATATTTTTAATTTGATATCATTTTAGCTTGAATACTTATTCTATTGTTGTGATGTCAAACACTTTGCCTTGCACACACACACACACACACACACATATATGAAATATGCAAAAAGCTGGGGACATATAAATTGTACCGAGACAGCAGAATTTCATTTTAAAGTAACCCTCTCTCAGAGTATGTCCATAAAAAGGTGGCTATGATATATATATATATATATATATATATATATATATATATATATATATATAGTGAAATGAACAAATTGTTATAAGAATGTTTTTTCTTAAATCAGGAAAGTGCTTAAACACTGTCCAGTTTATATATATATATATATATATATATACAAAAACACTGTCCAGTTTATATATATATATATATATATATATATATATATATATATATATATAAATATATATATATATATATATAAACACTGTCCAGTTTACATATATATATATATATATATATATATATATATATATATATAAACACTGTCCAGTTTACATATATATATATATATATATATATATATATAAAAACACTGTCCAGTTTATATATATATATATATATATACAAAAACACTGATTTTATGCTTCAAAAATCCAGATTTCCTCATTTTTTTTCTATCCTATAATCTTTATTGTATAAGAAAGTTGTTTCGTTTAATAAAAAAGGCAAGAAATAGATGATATCTTACTGAAACTATGAGAGATGCAAACTACACAGATGACCCAGCACTTCTTGCAAATACAACTAAAGCAGAATCCTTACTGCATGGTTGAGAGCAAGCAGCAGGAAGCATTGGCTTCTATATGAAAGCAAATAAAACAGTACATGTATTTTAAACAAAAAGGAGCCATCTCTAATTTAAGTTGCAACCCTCTAAAATTAGTAGACCAGTTCATATATCTTGGCAGCAATATCTCATCTATTGAAAGTGATGTGAACATATGCCTAGTAAAGGCATGGAATGCTATGGACTGGTTATCAATCTTACGGAAATCTGATAAAATAAAACAAAACAGGATTTCTTCCAATTTATGGCCATGTGAACACTAACAAAAATCATAGAGAAAACGCTAGATGGGAACTACACAAAAATGTTGTGTGCTGTCTTGAACAAGTTCTGGAAGCAGCCATCCACAAAACAACAGCTATATTGGCCACTTGCCTCCCATCTCAGAAACCATACAAGTAAGACAAACAAGACATGCGGGGCACTGCTAGAGAAGTAAGGCCTTTCTCTTTTGGACTCCTGCACATGGATGTGTCAATGTTAGCTGAACAGTAAAGACTTACTTACATGAGCTCTGTGTGGACACAGGATGCAGCCTAGAAGATCTGCTAGGAGTGATGAATGATAGGGACAGATGGTGAAAGAGAAAGTCAGGGAATTCTGTGCTGTCAGTGTGACTTGATGATAATGATGATGTAAGCTAGTGTTGGTTATTCCTTAAGTTATCCTTACTCTTTCTTTTCTCCAGCATCTTCTTCAATCATTTATATATCTTTTCATTTTTCTTTTTTTTTTCCGCCCCCATTTTGGCTCTGAATTTTTAAAATGATATTTGTCTTATTTTTGAATGTACAGAATCACATTTGATAACTGAGTGGGAGGGAAAAAAATCTCCCATTGAAATAAATTGTTGTTTTTCATATTGGAAAATTGGGGGACAAGGAAAATTTCAACCAACAATAAAAAGAAAAAAAAATCCTAATAAACAGTAAATGAATTAAAAGAAAAATAACATTAACCAAAAATATAAAAGAAACTTTTTAAAAAATACCAGAAAGTTTTTTTTTTCTGTGTGTCTTCATACATCTTGAAGTGTCATACAAGTAGTCCGCCATCCCCCTTGGGTTGTAGTGGCAGTCATAAATCACTAAGAAATTGCTGAAAAAAAAAGAAAAAAAAAGTTTATAATATTTTGTAAAATCACTTGCAAGCAAACTGCAGATGGAATTATAAAATTTGTATGAAAATTGATTTTTCTCTCTGACCTTCTTTTGAATCTTTTTATTTGTTTATTTCATTATTTTTTTTTTTTTTTTTGGTTTTTATTCACCCCCCACCCCTCACTGCCCAGCCTTTTATTTCTTTGTCTTTTCTTTCTTGTTCTTCAATCTAATGAACAAATATTTTTGTTTTTTCCTTCATTTTCTTTTTAAATATCTCTTCCCTTTTATTTTTCTTATTTCTTTCTCATTCCTTCTATGTTTTTCTCTTCTTTTTTCCCTGCTTCTCATCTTTCCTTCTCTCTCTCTCTCTTCATTCTTCTCTTTATTTTTTTCCTCTTTCTTCATCTTTCCTTCACATTTCTCTCCATTCTTTTCTCCTCCTTTTTTCATTTTTCCTTCTCTCTTCTCTCTTAATTTTCTATTCCTCTTCTTCATCTCTCCTTTTCCTCTATCTCCATTCTTTCCTCCACCTTTTCTTTATTCTTTGTTCTCTTTCTTCATCTTTCCTCCTTTCTCTCCCTTCTTTTCTCCTTCTTTCCTTCTCTTTTCTCTCCCTCTCTCACTTTCCATTCTTTTCTACCCACTCTTGTCATCTTTCCTCTTCCCTTTCTTCCTCCCCCCTTCCCTTTCTTCCTCCTCCCCCTTCCTTTTCTTCCTACTCCCTTCACTTTCTTCTTGTTCTCTTTCTCTTTTCCTTTCCAGTCCAGTTCCTAACCTTTCTCCTCTCCCAAATTTTTAAATCCCTTTTAGTTATACTTTTATTCTTCCAAATTTAAAAAAAAAAAATTTTTTTTTCAAATATTTTTTTAAATGTAATTTTTTTGTTGGCTATGACACAGCTAAGTGCTGAAACCTCAAATCTGCTCAGCCAATGAATGACTGGTCCATGCACAAACATTGCTGCTGAAGAGAAATGATGACACTGTGAAACCTCTACAGAAGATCAGATTATTAAGTCATTGTCTATGTCTGTTGTCAGTAGAATCAAAATCTAATCTTGGTTGTTGGAATGAAAATGGTAATGCTGACAAATCAGTAAGACCGAAATTATGATTTCTTAGTGGTTATCAGTTAATAACACTTTCAGCTTTTTATTTTAGTGGGGAGTATTTCACTTACCCCTCAACCTCCATATCTAACTTTTCTCTGTTTCTTTTACTCCTCCTTTGCTTAAAACTGTTACTCTCTTGCCTCTTTGAACATTATGGTAAACTATCATAATGTCTTTCCTCTAAACAATCCTAATCCTACACTAGCTATCCCATTAGGTTTTATACCTACTGAAGCCTTTTTGTTTCTAAGCCTTTACCTTCTCTGACTGTCTGCTGCCTCACCCTAGCTGTTTTAGCTTTTATATCATCATCATCTTTGATGTCAGTGTCTCAGATAACTCTTTGGTCTGGCTAATCTAGATCCAGCAAGGAGTTGCTTTGTTCTCGCCTCTTAGGGAAAGGATGCTGTTTGCTTGCCTTGTGGTGTCACTACCAACCTTGTCCAACTATCCCTGCTGGCCTGACCACCCCTCTCCCAACATGCCATTCTATCTCTGCCTACCTCTTAATGGCACATATATTCTTTCTCTCTCTTTATTATTCTTCTTCTATGAGCAGACCTCTGCTGTCAGTGTGTTCTTTACCTCCCCCCCCCACCCACTTCTTCAAAATCTTTTCTCCATCATTATGCTTTTTCTAATATTCTCTCTCTCCTTACCTCTCTTCCTTGTGTGCTCTCTCTCTCTCTCTCTCTCCCCTGTAGTTTCTCTCTCTTTTTTTCTCTCAGTGTATTCTTTGTGTTCTCTTTCTGACTCTTTCTGCTTGTGATCTCTCTCTCTCTCTCTCTCTTTCTTTCTCTCATTGACTCTCTCTTGTGTTCTCTCTGTCTTTCATACACATACTTCTTCTGATCTCTCTCTCAATCTTCTCTTTGTGCTCTCTCTTACCCACTCTCTCTCTCTCCTCTTTCTCAATGTTCTTATATTCTCTCTGTCCTCCTTTTCTCCCTGTACCCCCTCTTTCTCACTCAATTTTCTCTTCTTGCTCTCTTTCTCTATTATTTCCTTGTGCTCTCTCTTTCTTCTCCTTCTGCTCTTTTTTCACTGTCTCTTTCTCTGTACCCACTCTCTCAATCTTCTCCTTGTGCTCTCTCTTTCTCTTTTTTTCTGCTTGTGCTCTCTCTCTCTCTCTCTCTCTCCTTACACTTACTCTCCTCTTTATCATCTCTCACTTTCAATCTCTTCTTTATGTTCTTTCTCTCTCTCAGTCTTCCTCTTATGTTCCCCCTCTCAATCTCCTCCTTCACCCATTGCTCCTCCTACCACCACAGCTAGTTGTTTTTCAAACAAATCACTGATAGAATTATTCCACTATTGATTTTTATTCTGCCCTCACCTCCAGCACACTCTCTCTCTCTTTCCCTCTCTTTTCTTACACAAACTGTCAGCATTATTGAAATATATATTTTGAAGAGAAAAATAAAATATCAAATAAATTTAAAATATATTTAACCAAATCATTTTTTACTGTCAATAGTAAAAAAAAAAAAAAAAAAAAAAATCCTTAAAAGTTTTTTGAAAAGTTTTCATCTCCTGAACTGACTAGATTTAAGTCTAGGCTTCAAATATATTCGAAGATTTCTTCTAAGTATAGCAAATAATTTTATTATTTTATATGTATCTATATGTGTGTGTGAATATATATATATATATATATATATATATATATATATTATTTTTTTTTAATTTCTTTTTTTTCTTGTAAGTGTTGCAATTTTATTTTATTGCAATTCAGGAATAAACTGTCTTCAACTATGGTTATATTCCCCAATTTAAAATACACCGACTTGATCACTGTTTCTTTCTTTGCTTCTTTAATTTTATATATATTTTTTTCTTTGATTTATGGTTGTATATCAGGTATGATGACCAAGTTTTAAATAAGACATTGTGGAAAGTAAATTATTCAGACAATACAATCATTGAAAAGTGAACAATTTTTGCCTAACACTCAGTTTATCTCACATAATGTAAATCTGTATCTCTCAGTTGTCTTGAGCCTAAAATAACACAAACACATTTTCTATGTATTATTTGAATACCTCTCTTGAAAGAAAAAAGAACGATTACAATGGAACATTGAAAATTTTATTACAACTCACGAATATCATTCGTGACTCATTATGGTGGAAGAAATGCAAGACGGTAATTGAAAATATATACTAGCTGAAAACCCACTCCAATGCAGTATTTTGGGCCCGTTTTTTTAGATCATCTTAATAAGGCCATTGGTGTAAATATCATCGTGCACTGCCCTGTGAGCAAAGCATTGACTGCATCTCCTGAAGAGGGATAAGAACTTCCCTCCCACCAAAAAAGAAATATCCTCAGTATGACACTAAAGTGCATCTGATGGTGAGGCTCCAATTCTAGAGATCTGGAGAGTGTGGAGTATCCCTTCCTTGCCATTACTCTTTGGTCTATTCTGACCCAGAGTGGTAGTACTCTTTAGTGTTCCATCTTGTTAGTCTCCCATCTATGAGTCAAATAGGGCTGTTTAAAAATTATTTGTATTTAGTCGGAATACTTGTTGCCATATAATTGTAAATTATTTGTATTAAAAATGGGGGAAGTCTCTGTGGCATAGTAGTTAATGTCCTGAACTGTGATATTGCAATAAGCAAGTTTGAACTCCAGTTGCACAATTATGTTCACTTTTGAACTAATGCCCCTAGAAAAAGGTATGAATTCCTTTCAGCTATGATTAAATAGTATCACTGCTGTTCTTCTACAAGGATGCCTTTGGCATTAAATAATCCATGGAGGTTGATATGCCATTAAACAAAGAAACTAAAACTAAATGTCTTAAGAATAGTTACTTGGAGCTGTTATTGTTTACTAAGGATTATTATAATTAGTGGAGACCATTTAACTATGTGCTAACAAATAATTATTATTAAATAAAAATAAATACTTGAAACCATATGATTATTAGAATTAGATAGGAATTCTTGAAACTATGTAACTGTGTGCAAATTGTTTGTATTAGATAAGAATTAAAAAAAAACCCTCTTAAGAAACAACTACAGAAAAAATGTGAGTATAATTGTACAATGAAAGCAATTTTGCCAGTTTTTCATTGTTGGTAGAGGTAGTTTTGTGTTCTCTCTTATCAGGCTGATCCATTGCTTTGATGATTGTCCGCTGTTGTTAAAATCATTCTTGTATAAATAGTTGATATAGTCAGCATTGTCTTTGCATATCATGTGATCAAACCACTTCAATCTTTTCTTTTTGATAATGTCAGTGATTTTAATTGCTATTTCAAGGTCACTCCTTATATCATCCATTTTGATTTGATTCTTTTGAGAAACTCCCACTATAGCCCCGAGGCAATTGTTCTCAAATACTCTGTTTTCTTCCTCCTTAAAACTAGTTTGTCCAATATATATGGCTATTGGAACAATTAGTGCATAGACAAATGTTGATTGCTTTTGAAAATTTTCTTTATTTCAATATTTTTTCCTTAAGTCTTCTAAATAAGCTAGAGCAGTTTTATGTACAACAAAAATGCATGTAGAGTTCGAGTCCTGATCGATATCACTATTAGAGATGAGTTCATTGTGAGCATTAGAATTTGACTGGGATGTCTGTTATCTCCAATTCTTTTCAATATTTTTTTGAACTAGTATTAGATAGCAATACTTGAAGCCATTCAGTATCTTGAGTACGACACAAAACTGTATCTGATGGGAAGGCTCCAGTTTTGGAGCTTTGGGGAATGTGGAGTACCCCTTCATTACTATTACTCCCAGGTCTACTCTGACCTGGGTGGTTGCACCTGTAAGGGTTTTATCAATGGGCCAAATAGAATTATTCAATCATTTACAAAGGATTGTTATTATCCATTATTTGAAACCATAAAGCTGGGTGCAAATTATTTATATTACATAAGAATACTTGATAAATAGAATGACTTATGCTGAATAGCAATACTTGAAATCATTTAACTCTGTGCAAACAAATGATTAATATTAAATAGAATTATTAGTGTTAAATAACAATACTCTGAATGATTTTAACTGTGTGAAAATGAATAATTATAGAATTATAAATGTTAAGTAGCAGTACTTGAAATTATTTAACTGTGTGCGAACAATTGATATTAAGTAGAATTAGTAGTGTTAGATAGCAGTACTTAAAACCATTTAACTGTGTTCAAGCAAATGATTAATATCAAATAGAACTATTAGTGTTTGATAGCAATAATTGAACATTTAACTGTATGCAAACAAATGAGCTCCAACTCTTTTAAAAATAAAATTACCTACAAACACTTTGTTTGCAAATCACATATATAATGAATAAATAAAATTTGGCACTGAATAACCCACTAGGGTTAATATGCTATTTAACCAAATCATCTAAACCTAAACAGTTAAACACTTCCATTATTGTTGCAATATCGATGTTTTAAGAGCCAATGTATTACTAAAGTTCATAATCATTTTCAACAGGTAAAAATACTATACTTAGTCTCAATATCAATTTCTTAAAAAGGTTGACAATCATTTTGAATAGATAAACACTTCGTACTTGATTGCAATATCAATGTTTTAAAAGCCAATGTATTAATTAAGTTCACAATGACTTTTAACAGGTAAACAGTTCATACTTAGTTTCAGTATCACTGTTTTAATGGCCTTTGTATTAATCAAGTTGTCGATCATTTTAAATTGATAAATACTTAGTCACTATATCAGTGTCTTCAGAGCTGATGTATTAATAAAGTTCAAGAAAACACTGAATTCAAACCAACTTTACTCCACCAAAAAATTGAGCTTGTATCACAGAGTAAGCGAATACTTGCAATTGAAAGCACACCAGCATCACTGATGTGGTGTGGTTGTTCTCCAATGTTTCACAGGGAGTCTACATGAGTCTTTATTTACATCCAATCATACTAGTGTCCCTCCACCTTCAGTCTGGGGGGGAAAAAAATTGATGCTGAAAAAGTCAGAAGAATCTTTCTTGAAGGGTCTATGAATAGACACACTAAATTTTATAGCTACCTGTCCATGACTTTTGGAAATATATTGCTCACAAATACAGGGTAAAAACTGTATATTTCAATAGTCTACTGTTCAGAACATCTCTCATGTACACAATAATTGAGTTTATTTGCCTCTATGGTACACTGTGACATATGATTATTTCTTTTTTATGGCACAAGACGATATACTGGTGGTCATCGACCTTTTTATGCCCGCTGAGAATGGTGCAGTACTAATTTTTGAGGTGTTAAACCTGACAAAATGCCTTCCATTATCTATATCCTTTATATATATATATATATATATATATATATATATATATATATAAACCATAAAACTTAATGTGGAGTCACATGACTGGTTGATGATAACCACTTCGAATTTTACATTTTATAATGCAATTTATATCTTATTTTACTGCCCCGATGGCAGGGCTTAAAATACATTGACTGTATCCCTTGCAATGTAGTAAAACCTCCCCATCCAACACCAGAAAAGAAATGTGTGTCATAGGTATTCATGGTTATGACCCTAAATTATATCTACTGGTGAGGTTTCAGTTCTGGATCTCTGGGCAGTGTGGAGTCACTCTTTCATTGTTTCCCAACTCCATTCTCACCTGGAGTAGGAGTACCTGTTAGAGTCCCATCTATGGGTCAAATACATTTTTTAAGAAAGTATTTGTATTAGATAGGAATACTTAAAACCACATAAGTGTGTAGAAATTACTTTATTTTAAGAATAGTTACTTGAAGCTATGATTATTTTCTAATTATTCTTAGTTGAAACTATATACTTCCTGAAAATACTTGAAATTATAAGATTGCATGCAAATAAATTGGTTTGGTTTGGTTGTGTTTTATATCATATCAACTCTTGTGGGTTATTTAATACCAAATCCTACCTATAATGGTTTGTAAGCAAATAGTTTGTTAGTAACATTTTTAAATGAGCCAGAACTCATTTGTTTGTACACAGTTAAATGGTTTCATGTATTGCAAATGACAGAATAGTTTTATTTGACCCAAAGATGGAACCCTAACAAGTACTACCACTCCAGGTCAGAGTGGGCTTGGGAATTATTGCTATGAAGGAGTACTCTACATCTCCCAAGCTCCAGAACTGGAGCTTCACCATCAGATGGCTTAGTGTGATATGCAGGACACGCATTGTGGGTGTCTTACCCCTTTCAGTTGGCATACTCCACAGCCCCAGCGGGTGTGCAAATTATTAGCATTAGAATACTTAAAACCATATAAGCGTTAAGATTATTAGTATTATATCAGAATACTTGAAAAGATATAATTATATGTAAAATTTACAAGATTTTATTTCTCATGGAATATTATGCAATCAAAATAAATATTATTAGGTATTATTTATTGCTAAACTCTACTGCATTGAAACTCTGTAAAGAAAAATGATATTGCAACATCTTTGTTGCTATAGATAAAAATTGATGAGAAATATATTCTGGGTGTACTTATTTTTGGACTGCTAGATATTTATATTTATGTTTATTGTATTTCTGTGATTTAGAGCTTGGTAATAAAAAATACCTAATAATATCCATTATTAGCTAAATTATCCTATAGCCTCCCACACATGAACACACTAGTGTTAGCTTACCTGCAAAAACTTACACCCATCCATAGATTAAATAGTACTACTACTGTTCTTCTAAAAGAATGGATTTTACATTAAATAACTGTTGTGGCGGAATCACCTATTAATGGACTCAACCTCTCTCTATAATACCAGAAGACGCAGCAATACGAAATCAGTCTAGATCTGGAAGCTAATCTCGCCCTAGTGCAGTTATGCGAACTAGTTTACCATCCTATGTTCTTGTAACCATT
This sequence comes from Sepioteuthis lessoniana, assembly GCA_963585895.1. Taxonomy (NCBI): domain Eukaryota; kingdom Metazoa; phylum Mollusca; class Cephalopoda; order Myopsida; family Loliginidae; genus Sepioteuthis; species Sepioteuthis lessoniana. Next base: position 53,582 of record CAUZXS010001777.1, on the reverse strand, counting down.
CTTTGTTCTTGTAAATATATACTTATACGATAACCGTTGTGTTCTGTTCTCTTTGCGATCCCTTCCAGAGCCATAACAATAACCCATGAAGGTTGATTGCCCAGTCGGCTGGAGCTGTGGAATATACCGACTGCATCTCTGAAGAGGGGTAAGGCCCCCCTCCCCGAACAAGTGTCCTGGATATCACACTAAACAATCTGATGTTGAAGCTCCAGTAATCCTGGAGCTTTGGGTATGTGGAGCACCCCTTCATTGCCATTGCTCCCAGGTCCACACTGGCCCAGAGTAGTAGCACCTCATAGTGTCCTATCTATGGGTCAAATAGAACTAAACTGTTATTTCAAGAGTTTACTGTTTTTGCATTTAAACTGCATATTTATGTTAAACTGAATTGTTTAAAATAGAACTGTTTTGACATTAAAACTGCATTCTTATGCTAAACTGAATTGCTTGAAATAGAACTGTTTTTATATCTAAACTGTGTACTTATGCTAAACTGAATTATTTGAAATAAAACTGTTTTTGCATTTAACTCTGTGTATTGCCCATCTATGGGCAATACACAGAGTTAAATGCACCAACTGCACCTCTTTAGAAGGGTAAGACTCTTCCTTCCCCAACAAATGTCCTAGATATGACACTAAACAATCTGATGGTGAGGTTCCAGTGATAATGGAGCTTAGGGGAATATGGAGCACCCCTTCATTGCCATTGCTCACAGGTCCACTATGGCCCGAAATGGTAGCACCTGATAGGGCCCTATCTATAGGTCAAATAGAACTAAACTGCGTAATTTGAAATAGAACTGTTTTGATATTTAAACTGCATACTTATGCTAAACTGAATTGCTTGAAATAGAAGTGTTCGACTAAACTGAATAACTTGAAATAGAAACGTTTTTGACAATTAAACTGTGTACTCATGTTAAAATGAATTGTTTGAAATAGAACTATTTGTATAAAAATGAATTTGGCATTAAATAACCTACAAAAGGTTGATATGCCATAAAACCCAAACACGAAGGTTGATATGCCATAAAACCCAAACACAAAGGTTGATATGCCATTAAATAAAGAAACCAAACCAAACCAAACCTTACAACCTCCTATTATTTTTTATTATTTCACTTCCCTATTATTTGTATATTGTAAATAAAATGGTGGTCGGTTTTAGCATTGTGGTATATCACATCATAGTGTAATGGTCAACAATCTAGTCTCGCAGATCCACTGCTACTGAATAGTGAGTTAATCCTCACGGGTGCCTCATACTAGTGGCCTAGTGCTATATTTAAGCTTACTGAATAAAATAAAGTAAAATTTCTGAACCAAACAATGGGTGAGTCCCCATTGCATAGTGGCTAACATGCTGGACTGCAACATTGTACTAATACTCTGAAAGGCATGAACGTGCTAATCCCCCATCTAATTGTGAGTTAAATAGTACCCCTAATGTTTTCCTACAAGGATGGATTTTGCATTAAATAACCCACAAAGATTGATATGTCATTAAGCAAAGAAAACAAACCACAAACTTGCGTTCATCGGCTCTGTGCAGATACTGAGTGCTGTCTTGCAGACTTACCAATAGGGGTGGATGGAACGAGAGTCAAAGAATTCTGTAAGAACATCTGGATGATGATGATGATGATGATGATAAATGTTCCTTTAGAAATCATGAAATCTTTTCATTTTTTAGTTTACAACTTTTTATTCTTTTAAAATTGATGAGTGTGTACTTATTTATTCATGTCTATTTTCCTATTTTTTAAAAAATTCCCCCTTTATTTTGCTTCTGTAAGCAGTGCATTTATATCAACCATCCAGTAAACAACTTAAATTGAGGAATCATAGTCTGTGACAGCCAGAGCATGGTTATATATGTACCTGATAATGCTTATGACTCAGTTGCCTTTTATGGTGTGACATCCAGAAATTGCCTAGTTCCTTTGGTCATTGCTGAACATGAGATCAGGGAATATGCCCTTGACCCTACTTCACTTGGAGATAGATCCCCTCAATCACCAGGGTTCAAGTCTGTTTTTCAGCCTGAAGATTGATTGGATCATTGTCAAGGTTAACTATAGAAGTGACAATTTTTTACAGCTACTGCTTTTGTAAAGAGCTTTGCTCAAGTATTTATTCACCTACTTTTTTGACTGGACCCTGTGAAGGTTGGCTATGGGAGTAACAGCTTTTACTGCTATTGTCTTGGAAGTTAAAATCATTGTGATAGAGTGGATTGTGCAAGTGCTTGTTGACCTACTCTTATTGCCAGTCATTGTGCTATGTGTATTACTCCCAGGTCCACTCTAACCCAGAGTGGTAGTGCTTGGTAAGTCAAATAGATCTGTTCAAGATAATGTTTAAAATGATTGTGAACTACATTAATACATTGTCTCTTGATCCTTTTGCAGGCTGATCCTTTTTTTAAATCTCTGTTGAGTGGACAAATTATTTTCAGAAAATTTACAAAATAGAAAGTATATTCAAACAAGTCAATTAATCATATATAAAAAACAAACAAAACAATTGATGATTTGATTAAGTATTGTCTGTCATAATATGAAAACAAAGAACACTTTTAATTATATTTTACAAAACAACCTTTACACAATCCTACACCATGAGATTATTTCTATACATTATCATTGAATTAGTCAATGAATAGCCGAAAGGAGATGCCTTTTATTGATCTATCACTAAAAAAATACAGCTCTGCCTGTGTACTGTTTATGACAAAAATATCACTCTGGCTGCAAAAGTGTTTGATATTACAACTAAGTATGAAGTGTTATTACCGGACATTGGCCTAGCGGTTAGAGTGTTTGCCAATGGCCTGGGAGACCTGAGTTCAATCCCAGGTCGAGTCATACCAGAGACTCAAAAAATGGTACTTGATGCCTCCTTGCTTAACACTCAGCATTGTAAGGTACAGATCAAGGGTAAAGTAGAGCAATCCAAGGAAAGGAGTAGTGCCCTCCCCTACACCTTGGTGTAGTAGCTATCGAAAAGGGAGCCTTTGGGTCACCCTCGACTATGGTCGCCAGCTTTTTTTATGAAGTGTTTACCTTTTTAAAATGATTGTGAAATTTATTAATACATTGGCTCTTAGAATATTGATATTGCAACTAAATATGGAAATTTACTAAGCTTTTTGCTTAGATGTGGCACAAGGCCATATGAAAGGGGCACCCAATGAGACTCGAACTCACTCGTGTAGGTTTGCTAGTCGAGCTTGCTAACCATTACACCACCAGAGGCGCCTATATTGCAACTAAATATGAAGTATTTACTTGTTTAAAGTGATTATAAACTTTATTAATACATTGGCTCTTAAAACATTGTTATTGCCCCTAAGTATGAAGTGTTTACCTGTTTAAAATGATTGAAATTTATTAATACATTGGCTCTTAAAATATTGATATTGCAACTAAGTATGAAGTGTTTATCTGTTTAAAATGATAATCATTTTACAAAGTATTTCATGCAGAGGCTCAATAGGCTAAAACGTTTGGTGATCCCTGGTATAAAGTAAAGAATTTAGAATATGATATTTGTAGTATTGAAATTAGATTTTTTTCTTGATTTTAATATGAATCCTTCTTGGCCATTAATTTTGAATTATCTTGCATATTAATTTTTCTTTCCTCTTTTTTTTTTTCAAAAATCATTCGTATTATCAGTTTATGACCACAAGGAACAACAAAGATAAGAAACAGTAAAAGATAAACGAATCAATTCCTTTCTGTACCTAAGTTGGTAGAACAGCTGGTGGGATTTACCAGGCTTCCTCAAGAGTTTTGCTTTCATTTTCAATCTTTGCTATTTTATATTTTTATAACTTTGATGACCAAAGTAAGTTGAATTTTCTAAAAATTAACTAAAAATTAAGATGCAACAAAATACAAATCATAATCAACAACTGATAATGCTTCATCTAAATGAAATAAATATCCATTATAAGAGTTTGTTTTAGAAATTGCAGTAATTTTTAAAGTGATATAGAAAATTGCTGACACCCCCAATCGATGACTCCAATGCTTCCCCTAAAAGAAAAACTGACTTTGGCATTGAATAACCCAAGAAGACCTGAACTGCCATAAAACTACCCAATCAAATTACCAAGTTTTTGATAAATTCCTTTCAGAGGAGGTCAATACATGTAGTGGTTGTTACTCATGCTATCTATGGATGCAGCCAACCTCATGATGAGGAATATCTCACTTCAGAATGAACCATATGTCTCATATGGCCTACCTCAGAATGTGCTATGTCTCATGCAGCCTGCTTCTCAGAAAAGGTTCCCATACCTTGTTTAAATGAACAATCTAATTTCTGTGGTGCAATTTTCATTGAGGCTTTTTGGTCTTTTGACTAAATGCTAATTATAGTGTTGATTCTTATCAGTTTTATATCTGATACATCCTTGACATAAAGGACGAGAGCTTTGGTGACCTAACAAAGTCTCAACATGAGAGAACACTGAAATATAGAGAGATATACAGAATGGAGTATCTGGTTGCTGTCATTAGGTATATATTTGATTTAATGGCATATCAACTTTTGATGGCTATTTAATGTCAAATCCTATATATGTATATATGACTTGCAAGTGGATAGTTTGTTGGTAACTTTATTTTAAAACAAGTTTAGTTTGGTTTGGTATATCAGGCTTTGTGGGTTATTTAATGCCAAATCCTGTTTATACATGCATATAAGTGAATAGTTTTTAGCCAACATTATTTTTAAATGAGCCAAAGTTCATTTGTTTGCACACAGTTAAATAGTTTCAAGTATTGCTAACACTAATAATTCTAAATGGTTTCAAGTATTGCTATCTAATACTAATAATTCTATTTAGTATTTGTTTGCACACAGTTGAATAGATTCAAGTATAGTAAATGATAGAATAATTCTATTTGACCCATAGATAGGACTCTAACAGGTACTACCACTCCAGATCAGAGTGGACCTGGGAGTAATGGCAATGAAGGAGTACTCCACATAACCCAAAGCTCCAGGATTGGAGCCTCATTATTAAATGGTTTAATGTCATACTCAGGACACATATTAGGTGGTGTTTAACCCTTAGCAGAGGTATAGTTAGCATATTTCTACAGCCCCAGCCAACAGAGTAATTGGCATAGAGAAAGAAATAGATATATTTTTATTTCTTAATGTTAGCTTTTGAGCCCCCACTACTATCGAAATTTGGTAGAGTAGCTAGCGGATTCCACTTGACTTCTTCAAGAGCTTCACTTTTATTTCTAATTTATGTTGTTGTTTATTGTTATATGTATTCATCCAACCCCTCTAAATAAACTGGAGGGGGGGTCCTCGTGGTGTAATGGTTAAAGCGATGGACTGTGGAATCGTAGTACGCGAGTTCATACTCCAGTCGCGCTATTACGTTCACTTTCGGGCAAATACCCTTGGGAAAGGTATGAACCCCCTTATCCTCCCACCTATGGGTTAAATAGTACCATAACTGTTCTTCTAGGAGAATGGCTTTGGCATTAAATAACCTAAAAAGGTTGATATGCCATTAAACTAAAGAAACCAACCTAAATAAACTGGATGTGACACTAGGCCTTTTTTTTTAAGTGGGGTACAACTGGTTTGATTTCAGTGGTTTCCTTTTAGAATGGTTGCCATGACTAAGGATAAAGAGCCCAGTCTGCTCTACTATTTACCCACAGCTAGAGGGAGAATAGTTGGATACATACCTTTTTTAAGGATATTAGTGCTATGTGAAATGCAAACAGTCTTCTCCCAGATTTGAACTCGGATAGCCAAATCCATTTGCTCTGATGATAACGTCATAAGTGCCTCCTTTATTGTTCTAGTTTTGTTTGCCAAAGTTTTAAAAATTGACTCAAATTTGGGATGTAAGAAAATTGGGATGTAAGTTAAAATCAAAGAGTGAGGATACTTCCTTGAAAAATAAAAATGAATGAAAAAAAAAGATCTATTGTAAGTTTGTTTTAGAATTTGCAGTAATTTTTTTTTTAAAGTGGCGCTGAACGTGAAATATGATATCTTTATATCGAATTTACAGATTTCTCTTGAAAGGCAGGATTTGTATTTTGAATCCGATTTATTCATAAACAAAGAAATAAATGAATAAACAAATAAAAATCATAACATGCATGATTCTATTCAATGCCACAAATGTGAAGACAAAAGAACTGGATTAAGGAAAAAAAAATATTTCTAGTCTTTCACTTTGTTTTTTTTTTTTCAGCTTTATTGATAGAAACCTCCATAAACTTTTTTGGTGGGGTTGAGGCATAAAATCTTTGATACACTTCTCTCTCACCTAATTTATCTGATGTACACCCTGATACATTCTTTTTTTTAAATATAAAATAGTCTTTTCATGAAAATGAATTTTAAAATTCTTTTGGATATGTTTGATAGATAGATAGACAATATTCAGGAATGGCATTAAAAGGATGAAAAAAAAAAACGTTTTCAGTTCAATCAGACCATCAGTTTCTGAGTATATGTATTTGATATTCATCCAAACTCTTCCTGCTCTCTTGGAAAGGCTTAGAATATACTGATTGCCTCTCTTGTTGAAGAGTAAGACTCGCCCAGAAAGAGGTGCTCCAGTGTGGAGTACTACTTTGTTGCCATTACATCTAAATACACTCTGACCCAGAGTGGTAGTACCTGTTAGCATCCCATCAATGGGTTTGATGTTTGAAAGTTATTTTTATTATTATTATACAAATGGATGTAAATTATTTGCATTAGATTGGAATACTTTATACTGTGTGCAAAAAATATCTTTAGAAACAATTACACAAAAGATGTAAATATAAATCTACAATGAATGTGACTCTTTAACCTTGAGGCATGAAATAAGCCTTGACAGGTTGACATGCCATTAAAATCAATTAATCAAACCAAAACTACCCCATAAGCAGGATGTCACACAAAGTTAATTTTTAAGTACAGCTGGTCTGAATTCAAAGTTTTCCTTCATCTAGATTAGTTGCCTTACCAAAGCTAAAGAACCCTATCTGCTATAGTAGAGAGAAGAGATGAATTTATACTTTTCCCAAAAAGTATCACTGCAAAGTGAAATTCAAACTTGTTCAGGAATTAAACTTGGTACACCAAGTCCGTTTATGTTAATACCTGTTATGCATCTAAGTAATTTTTAATCAAGTATTATCTTATTTACTAAAAAGAACAGTCTAAGGAAGATCATCATCATCATCATCATGTCATGCCACTAACACAGATATCCCTGACCCTCTCTCGCCACTTCTCCCAATCATTCATCGCCTCTGGCAGGTCTTCAGGGCTACATCACGTATCCTCACATAGCTGCTGTATGTATGTTCGAGCTGGTCGTCCTGCTTTAGCTTGGCCATATGCAGGGGTCCATAGGAGTACATCACTTATGAGCTCGTCCCTGCTTCTCCAGCAGTATCCTGCATGTCTGGTTCGTCTAGCTTGGATAGTTTTTGTGATAGGAGGCAGGTGGCTGTATAGTTGGTGCCTTGTTGGGTGTTGGCGCCAGGACTTGTTCAATATTGCTTGCAGCATTCTTGTGTAATTGCCATCTAGCTTCTTCTCCAGCCGTTTAGATAGCGTCCATGTAGTGCATCCATATAGCAGTATCAATACGACCGCTGCCTGGAATGGATGCACTGCTTCTTCTAAAGAAGATAACTTTGGGTTTATTAACTGTTAATTACAAAGTAGTTTCCTTTCATTTTAATAAGAAATTAATAGGAAAAATAGGAAAGTATCTTTGGCAGTTAACATTTGTAATTTTACTTAGAGTGTCATTCTATAAGGGGAATCAACAAGGGTCAGTTAATAAATAAGGGATTTTTTTTTTCCATAAAAGTAAACTCTGCATTATTTTGAATTGGTTTATAGGAAAAATGATTTTAAACTGGCATAAATATTTGTTTTGAGGTTATTCAAAATGGCAGCAAATCAAGCAGTGCTTTATGCTTGAACAGAGGTCTGTCATCAAATGTTTTAGTGGCTAAGAAGTGCAAACCATTTAAAATTCATAGGGCAATATATGATGTGTACAGAGAAGCATGTTTTCATCAAAAAATGTTTACAACACTACAAGCCTGAGTTGAAAAACATCGACTCTCTGGTAAAGAAAAAGTTCTGGATGCAGCACTCAGTAAAGAAGATATTGACAGTCCTCTGGGACATAAAAGGACCCATCACTATTGATTTCCTTTAAAAAGGCTCAACCGTAAACAGTGATCGCTATTGCCAACTCTAGGAAAAATTCATTTCTTTTTTCAATCTCTTACCCTTTCCTAATCTCTCTTGAGTACACTCTCATTCTTTCTCTCTCTTTTTTGCACTCTCTTTCTTTCTCTCTCTTTTTTGCACTCTTATTCTTTCTCTCTCTTTTTTGCACTCTCATTCTTTCTCTCTCTTTTTTGCACTCTCATTCTTTTTCTCTCTTTTGTACACTCTCATTCTTTCTCTCTCTTTTTTGCACTCTCATTCTTTCTCTCTCTTTTTTGCACTCTCATTCTTTTTCTCTCTTTTGTACACTCTCATTCTTTCTCTCTCTTTTTTGCACTCTCATTCTTTCTCTCTCTTTTTTGCACTCTCTTTCTTTCTCTCTCTTTTGTACACTCTCATTCTTTCTCTCTCTTTTTTGCACTCTCATTCTTTCTCTCTCTTTTTTGCACTCTCATTCTTTCTCTCTCTTTTTTGCACTCTCATTCTTTCTCTCTCTTTTTTGCACTCTCATTCTTTCTCTCTCTTTTTTGCACTCTCATTCTTTCTCTCTCTTTTTTGCACTCTCATTCTTTCTCTCTCTTTTTTGCACTCTCATTCTTTCTCTCTCTTTTTTGCACTCTCATTCTTTCTCTCTCTTTTTTGCACTCTCATTCTTTCTCTCTCTTTTTTGCACTCTCATTCTTTCTCTCTCTTTTTTGCACTCTTATTCTTTTTCTTTCTTTTGTATGCTCTCACTCTTTATCTCTCTTACCCTTGTACTGTCACCCTTTCTCTCTTTAAAAATTTCACCCTTTCTTTCTCTCTCTCACTTGTTATCTCTCTTTCTCTCTCCCTCTCATTATCACCCTTTCTTTCTTACACTCTCACTTTTCTTTTACTCATCACTCTCATGCTTTCTGTCTGTCTGTTTGCGCCTCTCTCTCTCTCTCTCTCTCTCTCTCTCTCTCTCTCTCTCTCTCTCTCTCTTTCTCTCTCATCTTTTCTTTCTCACAATGTAAGCCTTTATTTCTCTGTTTCTCTTGCACTCACATCCTTTGTCTTTCACACTTTCTTTCTTATGCTCTGACTATTCATCTTTCTCTCTCTCTCTCTCTCTCTCTCTATTTCTCTACCTACCTTACACTCTTATTCTCTCTCTCTCTCTCTCTTTCCTCTCCTTCTATTTATCAACAATCTTGATATTTTTATGGATTGTTTATCTCAGTAATAATTAAATTAAACTCCAATTAATTTTCCTGTAGATTCCTAAATCATTAAATAACAAACCAACATTTTCATTATTTTGAATTCATATTTTTTTTACTGGTTAAAACCATTTTTTTTTTTGTGGTTTTTCTTTTTTTAATTCTTTCATTCTGCCTACTATTTTGTCTTTTTTTTTCCAGCTAAATTAATTATTTGCAGAGAACTTTTATCCTGTCATTTACTGAATTTATTCAAAAATAATTTCCATCATTTTCAGATTTCTCACCATAATAAAAAGAAAACTATCATCATTTGTTATTCAGAGTAAAGTAGTTATCTGTAAGATTTCAGATATATATATATATATATATATATATATGTACAGGGGGATTAAAAAGTAACTTTTAATTCTTAAATACTTACAATTTTATTTCTTGTAAAAATTGTCAAGAAATAAATTATAAGAACTTTAAGATAAACAATTACTTTTCAATCACCCTCTGTGTGTGTATATATGTATATATATTGTCATCCACAGACAGATCTGTTTTGTTCTATCAGAACTCATCAGTGTGGTTGCCCAGTCGGCTGGGGCTGTAGAATACACTGACTGCTTCTCTGCAGAGGGGTAAGACCCCCCCAATGAGTGTCCTAGATATGACACTAAACAATCTGATGGTGAGGTTCCAGCAGTGCCGGAGCTTTGGGGAATGCGGAGTACCCCTTCATTGCCATCGCTCCCAGGTCCACTCTGGCCTGGAGTGGTAGCACCTGATAGGGCCCTATCTATGGGTTAAATAGAACTAACAGCATACTTATGCTAAAATGAATTGAGTAAACTGAATAGCTTGAAATAGAAACGTTTTTGACAATTAAACCGTACTTACACTTAAACTGCGTGCTTATGCTTAACTGAATTATTTCCAATAGAACTGTTTTTCGACATTAAAACTGTATTTACACTTAACTGAATTGTTACATATAACTGCTTGAATAGTTTGAAATAGAAATGTTTTTGACAATTAAACTGTGTACTTATGAACTGTGTACTAAACTGAACTGTTTTCAATAGAACAGATTATTTACATAAAAATGGATTTGGCATTAAATAATCTACAAAGGTTGATATGCCATAAAACCAAACAAACAAACCATCATCAGTGTGGCTAAACATACTAGCCTCCCCATAGCTGGGAGTGAAACCTGGTTGACTCAAACGCCAATCCGAGACTCTATCCCTCAGCCACAAGGAACAAGTAGCAGCGAAGTAAATTTTAAACGGTTATGAATCACAATTACTATTGTTTACATACATCCGGTTCACGGCTACCGAGAGCTCAATTCATATATGAAGAGCCTTGCAAATAAACGCTAATATATATATGAGATCCTTCTATAAAAAAGGTGGATTTTGCCTCAGATGTTAACAGTAGGAAGCACTGTTTAAAGTTGCTTTTTTTTTTTTCAATGAAATCAATAGCAATGGAACCTTTCATATCCCAGAAGTCTGTCAGCATCACCTTCTTTTACTGACTACTGCATATGGAGCTTTTCCTTTACTAGAGTCAGTGTGTTCCCACTCAATGGACCGTTTTTTGATTCAGCTTCATGGTGGTAAACCTATGTTTAGCCCATTTGTAATGATTTTTTTTACTAAAGCATGCTTCTCTATGCACATCACATATTGTTCTGTAAATTTCATGGTTTTCAGTTCTTAGCCAGAGTTAGAACCAACACCTCAACTATTCAAAGAACATAGGCCTATAGAAGTCCAAAAAGAGTTTCTGAGATTGTCATGTGACACTCAACAGGTCCCTATTGGACTTGCAAGTTATCCAAGATAGATAATTATTTATTTTACCCCTGCACAGATGTCAGGAATTAAAACAAGTGTTAAGAATACATTAATTACTTATGTAATTAGGATAAAATGGAATGTATTTTGCTGAAATTTTCTGCAATAATTGTGTCATATGATTAAAATTAAATGCAGATCTTGATAATTTACTTGAATACCCTTGCTCAGAAATAATGGGAAATAAAATTCTATATGTTAATTGTCTTAAAATGTCCGCCTCCTAAATTGTGTCACTGGAAGGACTCAAGAATGGTCAATGCAATTAGAAAGTAAAAGAATCTTTTCTCGTTTTTTCAGTGTGTAATTATAAAAATTTAACTACATATTTGTGTTCCTCTTTGATATATAATAGGGAATTAAAAAACAGAAAACATCTGGGTAATACATGACCCATGGAAATGTTAATGTGTCCATTTTATTAGGTTTTCTGTTCTGTTTCTTGTTTTTGGATTCAAATAAAATTTAATGTCTCACTGAGATCTCTTGTTTAAAAAAAATTTGTATAAAACAATTTTTTTTTGCTTATAAATTACTAGAGTGAGTCAAAAGTTTTGCAATATTTTGGTATGTGCCAGTTTGCAGTGTGTGTATCACATGACTGAAGAAGTTCAAGCCATGGTTGGTTGTATAATAGTTGTTGGTGTGCTGACACGTTGTGCATTGCTTTACTGTGTGTGATTTGAAAACTGTAGAAACAAACATACAATGTAGTCTAGTTTGGGAACTTATGCTTTATGAGTTCAAACAGTATCGTAAAATTAGAGAAGCAACCAAAAACATTTATTGTGCCAAAGGGGAAGTCATATTTGATCATTGTGCAGTAATAAGATGGTTCAAGAATTTTTTCCCAGGTAGCAAGAACCTTGATGATCAAGCAGGATCAGATTAGGCCTAAAACCATTGATTCCGAGGCTGTGCTCTAAGCCATAAAAGTAAAGTAGTATGTAGCACTTGGAGAGTATCAGGCAAACTCAGCACCTCACAGTCCAGTATAGTGGGTCATCTTTACAATTTGGCCCAGTCAGCTGGCACTGTAGAATTTACTAACTGCATCTCTGCAGAGGGGTTAGTCTCCTCTAGTGAGTGTCCTGGATATGACACTAAACAATCTGATGGTGAGGCTTCAGTAATGCTGGAGCTTTGGGGAATGTGGCGTATCCTTTTATTGCCATCACTCCCAGGTTCACTCTGGCCCAGAGTGGTAGCACCTGATAGGGTCCTATTTATAGCTCAAATAGCATTAAACTGTGTGTTTATGCTCAACTGAATTGTTTGAAATAGAACTGTTTTGACATTTAACTGTGTGTAAATAAATGACTGATGTTTAACTGAATTGTTAGTGATACATAGCCATACTTGGAACCATTTATCTTTGTTGACTAAACTGAATAGTTTGAAAAAGAACTATTTTTTACATTTAATCTATGTACTTATGCTAAATAGAATTGTTTGTATGTGTGAAAATGGATTTGGCATTAAATAACCTACGATGGTTGATATACCATAAAATCAAACCAAACCAAAACCTTTACAATCTCAACAAAAGTACCCGGAGTTGCCATAAGCAAAATATTGCGAAACTTTAGACCCACACTATTACATGATCCATGGAGATGTTAATGTATGTTAATGTATCTGTTCAAATTAAATTTAATGTCCCACTGACTTTTCTTGTTTAAAAAAATATTGTATCAAACAAATAATTTTTTTTTGTTTCCTACTTATTGTAAATAAATTATCAGAATGATGGGTATTTCTGATGATCACAGATAATACAATGCAAGTCCCTTTCTGATGATTTTTTTAAATAAATGAAAATGAAATCTCTTCCTGCACCTACCATCTTTAGCTATAAGTCAGTCTCATTCTGACTCACTCGGACACATCAGTCCTTTTTGTTTTAACCCTGGTAGAGTTTTCTTCATCTTAATGCTCCTCACTAGTAGAAGGTCAGAAATGAAATAATCTAAATGGAATCTAATGTTAATATGCACAATGGGGGTTGTATTAGTGCATGTGTGGGGTGGGTGTGTGGATTACTATCTGCACTTTCCTCCCCAAACACACTAATACTACCCTCATTAATCATTGATTATTATACAATTTCTATAGCTGGAAAAAGAATAGGAGAAAAGTGAGCTTGATGCTTAGGGTGTCTGCTATGATCTCGTCTCACAGATGAATCTAATTTTCTTATAATATAGGTCAATAATAGCGTTATTTGTTTATATTTCAACTCAATTTGAACCCACTTTGTACAAGCATGTTTCTTCATATCGAAAATACCAGTTAAAATTAATAATGATTTTATCAAAGAACAACTATACTTCTAAAGAATGCATTTAAAAAATACCATTAATACTAGTAGCAACTCCCCTCCAAAAAAAGACAAAATACACACACACACACACACACACACACACACACACACACACACACACACACACGTTATCAAGACAGATGAAGAAACAGAATAGAGAATGTGTTTCATAGTTTGATTTGAGCTTCTGCAAACTAATTGCTTTTACATCGTATTGGGTGTCTGCTATTAACTTGTCTGCAAGATGGATCTAATTTTCTTATAATATAGGTCAATGTAATAGTGTTATCTGTTTGTATCTCTATGCAAGTTCAACCCATTTATACAAGTATGTCTCTTCGTATAGAAAATACTCATCATCATGTTGTGCTGGTACCATGGATATCCCTGACCCTCTCTCGCCACTTTTCCCTATCGTTCATTGCCTCAGGCAGGTCTTCAGGACAACATCCTGTATCCTCACGTAGTTGCTGAATGTATGTTCGTGCTGGTCGTCCTGCTTTTGCACGGCCATGTGTGGGGGTCCATAAGAGTACATCACTTATGAGTTCGTCCCTGCTTCTCCAGCAGTGTCCTGCATGTCTGGTTCGTCTAACTTGAATAGTTTTCGTGATAGGAGGCAGGTGGCCGTACAGTTGGTGTCTTGTGGGGTGTTGCCGCCAGGACTTGTTCAAGATTGCTTGCAGCATTCTTGTGTAATTGCCGTCTAGCTTCTTCTCCAGCCGTTTTGTTAGAGTCCATGTAGTGCATCCATATAGCAGTATCAGTGTGACTGCTGCCTGGAAGAAACTGCGTAGACCTAATAATGATTATATTAAAGAACAGCAATGCTTCATGTAAAAATTCATTTAAAAAAATACTAATAGTACTATTGAAACAATCCCGAAAACACCGATATTACCAAGACAGATTAAAAAACAGAATAGAGGATGTATTTCACGGTTTGATTTGAGCTTCTGTAAATCAATTGTTTTTCATAGTTCAGTTAGTAGAGCAGCTGGTGTATTTAACTAACTTTCCTCAAAACAAAGAGGATATGGGTTCCAGTCTCACTGTGAATGTATTCTTCATAGTTTCAATTTGTCGTGTCCTTTGCAGTAACACTATGAAGAGTTGAGTGGGTTGCAATAAAAAATCAGCTAAAAGAGTGAAAAAGAAACAAAATAATAATAATCCTATTTACCAATCCCTCTGCTCGGGCAGGATATGACACAAGGTCAATTTTTAAGTGGAGTTTAACAGGTTTGAATTCAGAGTTTTCCTTCTCCTAGACTAGTTGCCTCATCAAGGCTGAAGAACCAAGCCTGTCCTACTATTTACCCATAGCTGGAGGGAGAATAATTGAATTCATACCTTTCCCAAGGGTATTAGTGCTATGTGAAATGCAATCAGTCTCGTCCAGGATTTGAACTCGTGTCACCATGTCCATTTCCTACGACAATAACCATTACACCACAGGCACATCATTTTATACCTCTGCAAGGGCAGGATATGACACAAGGTCAAT
The DNA here is from genome assembly GCA_963585895.1 of Sepioteuthis lessoniana. Taxonomy (NCBI): domain Eukaryota; kingdom Metazoa; phylum Mollusca; class Cephalopoda; order Myopsida; family Loliginidae; genus Sepioteuthis; species Sepioteuthis lessoniana. The sequence goes on along the minus strand of CAUZXS010001777.1, from coordinate 38,472 downwards.
TTTTAAGCAGAGTTTAACAGATTTGAATTCAGAGTTTTCCTTCTCCTAGACTAGTTGCCTCAATAAGGCTGAAGAACCTAGTCTGTCCTACTATTTACCCATAGCTGGAGGGAGAATAACTTGATTCATACCTTTCCCAAGGGTATTAGTGCTATGTGAAATGCAGTTATTCTTGTCCAGGATTTGAACTTGTATCACCATGTCCATTTCCTACGACGATAACCATTACACCACGGGCACCTCCAAAAGATAATAATAATAGTAGTTTAATCTGTTTATATGCTTCATCTGAAAAAACATTAAAAAAATACTATTAATGCTACTTGTGAACACTTCTACCAAAAAGTAAAAGGAAAACACATTTCAAAGACAAATGAAGAAACAGAATAAGGAATAAGTGCCAAAATTTGATTTGTGTTTCTGCAAACCTATCGCTTTTACATAGCATTGAGTATCTTCTATGATTTTGTCTGCAAGATGCATCTAATTTTCTTATAGGTCAATAACAGCTTTATCCATTTATATTTGGGCATCCACTACCAACAAATATGGATTCCTCAAATGTTATAATGGTTAGGTTAGCAGACAATTGATAGTGAGTTTGATTCAAATCAGGGTTCATCCCTTTCCCAAAGGCACTCGTCCAAATGTGAATGTAATAGTGTGACTAGAATTTGTACTCATTTACTACAATGCTGCAGTCTAGCACGTTAACCATTACATCATGGCACTCCCTGTTATTGATATCATGATGAAATCAAAACAATAATAGATACTTCATTTAGTTCACCCAGGTAAAAAAGTAAATGTGCTAGGAAGACAGTGCTGCACCAATCTTTATATTGAGGATGACTGCTTATCTCGAAAATCAACATTTAAAATCATGGTTTCTTCTGGAACATCAACTTCTGACAAATAGGCAATAATCTTTGTTATAAGGTAGACACTATATAGATATATGGTTCTTTAGTGGTGCTTGTGGTATAATGGTTACTTCTGTAGGAAATGAATACAACAACCCACTTTCAAATCCTGGATGAGGCTGATTGCATTTCACATCATGCTAATACTCTAGAGAAAGAAATGAATCCAATTATTCTCCGTCCAGATATAGTCATTAGTAGGTCAGACTATGCTTTTTAACCTTGGTATGGGAAACGGTCTAAAAGAAGAAAAACTCTCAATTTAAACCTGTTAAACTTCACTTGTGATGCATCCTGCTCTTGCAGAGAGGTTGGATAAATATATACATGTATGGTTCAATTCAGCATAGCATCAAGCTGATTAGGAGTAAGAAGACTATATAGCACCAATATTCCAAGTAAGAACAACTTCCTGTCTTGAAAATCAGTAATGGGGATTCTGTCATCATCATCATCATTATCATTTTATCTCTCTCTCTCCCTCTCACTGCCCAGTTGATGTTGAAACCCTCCTTCTTTGATTATAAAGATTTTAATCAAAAATCCCCTTTGACTATTTAGGCTGGAAGCAATCAAAATTGGAAGACCTATTCGTGCAAATCTAACTTTACCCAAAAGAGATAAAAAAAAAAAAAATGAAAACAAGTCTTTTTTTTCATTGGGGTGTTTAACTCCCCATCTTAAACCCCCCCCCCAAAAAAAGATCATCTCTTTTTAGATTATTGAATAAGTACAACTATAACAAAAGCCAAGAATTTTATAACTCTGATAGCTTTGATCAGTTTATTAGATTTTATTTATTTCCTTGAAATATATATATATTAAAATATATCTATATTTGACTCTCTTGATTTTCTTTTGTGTCTTGTATAAAAACGGAGGTTACAAAGTGCTGTTCGATATTCATTTCCATAGCAGTGGCATAACAATGCTAATATTGCATTTTTAGTGAATATTTTCTGTTTCAGTAAAAAAGATAAAAGGAAGAGATACCAGATTGTTATTATTTTTTAATAATGATATCCGATCACCTTTAGTGATTTGACAACTGTGTTGGATGCTATTATGAAGCACATAACATTAGGCCTGGCTCCCCTCTTGGTCAAAGAGGAAAAAAGTCCTTATTCTGTACTTCTTTGTCCGTCCTTGTCTTTTGAGATAACTTTGTTATTTTGGTCTTTCCATAACTGATACTACCAGTTTGCAAGCCATGCATTTCTGTATGAAGATTTCTAGCCATGCATTTCCCTAATAAGATTCCTAGCTATGTATTTCCCTATGAAGATTGTAATATTTGTATTTCTTTAGTAAGACTGGAATCTGGTCATTTCCCTAAAGAAATTAGTAACCATGCATTTCCCTATGAAGATTGTTAACCATGCATTCCCTTTTGAAGATTGCATTTTATGAACTGTGAAAACTGTGCATTTTCCTAGTAAGATCATATATTTCTTTCACAAGATTGTATGTGTTTGCCTCATATGATTTCTAGCCTGTGTTTTCCTTGTAAAATTACCAACTATGTAAAATCATACCCTGTTTCCCAAGCAAGTTCATGCACCCTGTTTCTTTATTATAGATGCATTTCCTTAGATGCTTTTAATATTTGTAGTGTCATTATATGTGAATATTAGAGTGAATGAAAATTTACTTATTCGTATCTAATCAATCTTGCTAATGATATAATGGGTTATACTAGCAGTTAGTAAATCAACAATAGATTTAGGAAAACCAGAGAATATTTCATCATCGTCATGTACTCTGACTCTCTCTCTATCGTCCCTATCATCTATCTCTTCTGACAGGTCCTCCAAACTACATCCAGTGTCCACACTGAGCTGATGTAAGTCCTTGCTGGTTGGCTAACACTGACATATCCATGTGTAGGGGCCCATAGAAGAATGTCATTTATGAGTTCAACCTTGCTTCTCTAGCAATGACCAACATGTCTTGTTCATTTTACTTACTGTGATGAGAAGTAAGTGGCTGTACAGCTGCTGTTTTGTGGGGTGTTGTTTTAGGATTTGTTCAAAACAGCATGTAGCATTCTTCAGTTGTTCCCATCTAGCTTTTTATCCATGCATTTCATTAGCATTCAGGTGATGCATTCATACAATAGTATTGACAGTGATTAGCATTCTATGTAATAAGTAACCTGTTAATAGCTGTCCATGCTTTCACTAGGCATATACTGATATCACTTTCAGTAGATGAGATATTGCTGCTTAAGTATATGAACTTGTCAATTAATTTTAGAGTCCTGCCACTTAAAGTGGAGACAATATTTACAAAAATACAAATAATGTAAAAATTGGTCAAAGAATCATAAAGTAAAAATGATTAGTTTTTTTATGAGATATTTGCTATTTGTTTAAAATAGAATTTTGCTTAAACCTCAAACTTCATACTAACATGGTTGTTTAAAGAGTTAATATCTTTGCCATAAAAATACCATGAGTATGAGTAATTGTTTTAAATGCATTTAAGAGACACTTAATTATATGACTCAAAATGAGACCACAAGAGTCGAATCTACAATGATTAATGAGTTCTATTATTATGCAATCCTTCATTGTCAAGTGATAACTACTGAGCACGGAGAAGCTTGTCTTAGATTCAGATCACCGGAAGCAAATTTTTTGAACCAACGACACATGGTCTATTCTGAAACTGACTTCAGCTGCCAAGTGCTGTTGATATTGCAGATTACTTTGATGGCACATTGGCCAAGTTTGAACTGACAAAGCATAAAGAGATGAGAATTCTTCTATGTTTCAATATACTATTAAAAAAAAATCAAAATGCAAGCTTAGTTTAGCACAGAAATATTAGCACTCAGTGAGAATGAAAATCACTAGTCATTAACTTGCTTCTGCTTTGTTTAACACAAAGCCAGATGTATGGCAGATCTAGTGAGAATCAAATTCACTCAGTCATTTATTAAGTTTAGTTTAGCATGAGGCCTTATGTATTGGGCACCTAGTGAGAATGAAATCATTAGGAGTCATTTACTTATTTTATTATAAGTATTAGGCGCCCAGTGAGAATGAAAATCACTATTAGTCATTGACTTCAATTTAGCTTGACATAAGGCCATAAGTATTAGCTTCTATAGAGAATTAGTCATTTACTTATTTCAACCATATGTCCTGGGTACACAGTGAAAAAGAAAATCACTACCAGTCATTTACTTAGTTCAGCTTAACTTTGTACAAGGTCATAAATATTGAGCACTTAGTAAGAATGAAAATCACTCATCTACTTACTTAAGCTACTGTTGTAGGAAATTAAATCAATGATTTGAGTTCAAATTTTGGATGAGTCTATGGGTAAATAGTCAGTCAGACCGAGTTCTTGGTTTTAGAATGGCAACCATTCTCAGAGAAGAAAAACTTTGAATTTAAACCAGATATACTTCACGTCACATCCTTTCCATGGTGAAGTGGTTGTGTAAATATATAATCTAGCTTAGTTTAACACAAGGCCAGAAGTATAGAGCACTCAGTGAGAATTACTAAGTTCAGCTCTAGGCCATAAATATGTGACACACAGTGAGAATCAAACTCACTTCTAATCATTTTCTAAGTTTAGCGTAGTTTAGCATAGAGCCAAGACTATGCGGCACCCAGTGAGAATCAACCTCACTAAGTGGCCTACTTGTTTAGCTTGCTAACTAATGTACCATACAAGCAACTGTTTTTATTATAAGCTTTTTTTTTTTTTTAATTTTTATGAAAAGACAAATTTTTTTTATCAACCAAGAATTATCTTTTTGTGGAACACTGGGGGTTTCACGGAACCCACTTTTAGGAAGTACTAGAAATGGGAGGAAAGTTTGACTGAATTGCTGACTGTGTTGGATTTATTTTTTGTTGCGATCGTCAGGTCACCTCTCGATTCAGGTCATTCACATCTGATAGAAATTATGTAAATTAGTCAAACAATTGTGCCATAGTCTCTAGTGACAGGAAATATTTGTTAAATGTTAGGAGGTGACACTGAAATGACAGTTATTTGCTTCCAACATTCAGGGCATCATAGTTTCTCAGCCACTCCTTTTCTGTTGAGTAGTTGACTTGAAAATTAATTTAACTTTTGATAAATTCATGGCCTACATTCATTTTGATAATGAAAAATCTTGTAAATTTCTATTTTATACATTTTTAAATCATTTTCCGAGAACTGCACAAAAAAAGAGGCCAAGTTGTTTTGTCTGCAAAACTATTCATTTGGTCAGATGTACTTTATTACTGTTTACATAAACTGGTTATGCTCTTGATTTTTATTATCTGGTAATTTCACACTTAGTGATTCACTCAGCTTTTATTTTTATTCATATATATATATATATATATATATATACTAGCAAGGATACCCAGCATTGGTTGGGGAAAATCTACTGGTTTGTTTTTAGAAAAAAATCATTATACTGCCTGTTAAACCCAAACATCTTGGATTCCTCCAACAAAAAAACTCCTAAATTATTTATTTCAACTGTGTGGCCATATTTGTAGTTATTTTTCCTCAGTCAGAATAATTTACTTGTGAGAAAGAGAACAATTATTGGGGTTAGATAGGAATACTTGAAACCATATAACTGTGTGCAAATGGTTACTTGAAGCTATAATTGTTTACTTTGGATTATTTTAATTAATTACTTGAAACTATATAACTGCTTGCAAATTATTGGTGTGAGGAATATTTGAAACCATTTAAGTTCATGTTAATACCATTGGGAAAGGCATGAATCCATCTGTCCTCTCTAAGCTATGGTTAAATAGTAGGGCACACTGGGCTCTTTAGCCTTTATTAGGCAACCAAACTTGGACAAGGAAAACTGAATTCAAATCAGCTATGTTCTGTTTAAAAATTGCCTGTGATGGACCAGTTGGATAAATACATACATGAAACCGTATAGTTACTTGAAAAATAAAGACTGATTTTGGCATTGAATAACCCACTGAGAGTTGACATGATATAAAACTAACCAACCAACCATCAAATCTTACTTTAGATGAAATTTTAGCTTAGGAATCAAGAAGTTGCAAGGAGTGAGGTCTGACCTTGGACAATCCCGTTTTTGTGTCTGTTGATAAGTGTACCAACGAAATGGTCAGTAAAGAAGTTTGTATGTAAATCCACATTTGGAAATATCTTTCATTTCAGTTTGAACATTTTTTTTTTTTTTTTAAATACTTGCTTCTTTTTTTTTTTTTTTTTTTTTTTATTGTATTATTTAGATTTCTTTTTATCTTTATCTGTTTTATATAATTTATGCTGCTGTGCATGTAAATTCATTTAAATTTTTTAATTTCTAAAATTGAAAAAGAATATTTAAAGCAAGCATGATCAGCTTTTTTTAAGCAGAGGACTGCATCAGTAGGCAATTTTTTTTTTCTCTTTGGTTAAAAAAATCTTTGCAATGACCCCCACCCAGAAGTCTTAATATGATATTATCACTGATATCAATGTGATTAACACACACTGCTTGGCCTAATGAGTAGTGTTCACCAACGGTCCAGGAGACCAGGGTTCAATCCCAGGTCGAGTCATACCAAAGACTCAAAAAATGATACTTGATGCTGCCTTGCTTAGCACTCAGCACTATAAGGTAAGGATCAAGGGTAAAGTGGAGCAATCCTGGGAAAGGAGTAGCACCCCCGCCACATCTCAGTGTTGAAGCTATTGAAAAAGGAGCCTTCGAGTCACCCTCAACTATGGTTGCCAACTTTACTTACTACTACTGTGATAAATAACGGAATAATTAACAGAAAAGATAAACATTATTTACCTTGAAAAATTTGGTGGCTCACTCAGAAAACATTGTGAGGCGCACTTTGTCCATACTGATTCATATCTTCAGTCTCAGTACTTTCTGATCGCACCTCATACACAGTTTTACGATGTGTACTTGACCGTTCCCGATGTACTTTACTCTCAGTAGCATTATTGATTCACTCACTTGCTTTATATATATTATTTCCCATCCAGCTGCTCTGTCGTTATTCAGTTTTTATTGGGCCTACATTATCTTCTGTATTGTTCTATTACAAGAGACAATTCTCTTGTTTTAATGTCTCAGCAGCTATGTTCCACTTTTAAGTCAGTGGGTTTTTTTTATGTCTACATTATTTGGAATAATGTCAGCTTGATGCTGTCCTGTTCGCACTCTTTCACAGACTGGCCTTACTTGAAAGAATGTTTGCACAATGTTACAGTTGTGGTCCCCACCCTTTTTTTTTTCTTTCATGTCATTAATTTCTGTAAAGTACATATTTACCCAACCCTTCTGCTATGAGCATGATGTGACACAAGGCCAATTTTTAAGTCGAGTAAAGTTTGTTTGAATTCAGAGTTTTCCTTCTCCTCAACTGGTTACCTAACCAAAGCTAAAGAATACAGTCTACCCTACTATTTACCCATAGCTAGTGAGAAAACAGATGGATTCATGCCTTTCCCCAGCGTATTAGTGAATGCTAACAGAATTTGAACTCAGGTTCACCTGATTTAAAATTTCTGTAATCACCCCCACCCTTCACATGGATCTTTTTCAAATAGTTTTCATTTAAGCTTTCCTTTCTTCCACACATGGTACCCTGTGAGAATCAATATCATTAATTATGATCTCTTTTGGGCACTATATGATTTTCTGCCACATTAAACCTAATGTTGGGAATAACACTAAACAGCATCTGGTGGTGAAGTTAGTATGAGTTAGTATACTAATATATCTAATTGGTGATCTGTGCTCAAATCTTGCCCAGTCAGCTGGGGCTGTTGAATACACTGATGGCTTCTCTGCAGAGGGGGTAAGATCACCCCCCCTCCCCCGGCCAACTAGTATCCTGGATATTAATCCAATGAAGTAATCCCCCTTGAATACTCTCTTGGCAGTGAGGCAGCTGCTTCTAACTGGAATTTGTGAGATTGCCATTATTGTAAATACAGTAGTTGTTAGAGGAGGATGAATAAATATTCTCTCTCCATATATCCACTGTTGTTGTGGTTTCGTAATTAATAATGTGCTCTATTATTTTTGAATAAACACTGGAGCTCAGGAAAGTGTAGTCACCCCTTTGTTGTTATTACTCCCAAGTCCACCCTGACTTGGAATGGTAGTACCAGTTAGGATGTGATCTATGGGTCAAATAGATTTATTTGAGATTTTTTTAACTGGATTAATTGATCAGCTCTTAAAACATGAATATTGTAACTGTGTGTGAGATTTTGATCAGTTTAAAATGATTGTGAAGATAGATTTTTATAACCTATATAACAAGAGACCATATTTATTAAACAACAAAACTAATAACCAAGTATGTAATTTAAAAACTTTACCCAAGTAAGTTCTGGTTATGATACTTAAATGCATCCACTTCTGTGGTATATGGAATCACTTCTTCATTTTCTCTGCTCTCTGGTCCACTCTGACCTGACATGGTAGTACCTGTTAAAGTCCCATCAGTGGATCATACAGATCCGTTTGAGATCATGTAGTAAATGATTTTGTACTATATTTTAAAGATTGGCTCTAAAAACATAGATCAAATATTGTACTCAAACGTGAGCTCCAGTGTCTCGATATGGAAATTGGAGTGTAAAATTGAGATTTGAGAGTATACGAAATAGTAACAAAAATTATAAAAAGTAAAAGATTAGTTACTTAGAGAAATTAGGATTAACTATTTGACTAGAAAGAAGAATGAAAGGTGATCTAATTGAAACTTTCAAAATAATTAATGGAATTTCTAATCATGATAGATATTTTTTTTCAAGATTTCTCCTCAAACTGCAAATTTATTGTCAAGACAGATTTCAAAAATTAAGTCTAGTAACCAATTAGATTTTTTTTTTTTTGCTAATAGAGTAAAGCATTTTTGGAATAAATTTCTTAATCTGATCAAAAACAGCAATAGTGGAAAAAGAATTTGGATTAAATTGGTTAATTTCATGAAAAATGTTAAGAAAAAGAATTTCAGAGTGCAATTTTGGGAATTATTAGATGAATTACTTAACAGAATTTTATCTGTATATAGATTATATATATATATATATATATCTTTAAAGAAAAAAACAAAGACTGGTTATTTTAGGAATATGAATTTATTTCCATCCTGTTTTCGTTTCTGGTGTGAACCAAAAACATGAAGAAAAATATAACAGGACTTCTTCAGATCCAATGGATAAATGTTCAGCTCCTGAATGATTTTCTTGTCCTGAAGGAATTACTCCCAACTCTGATTTAACTGGACTGAATAATACTATATATATATATAGTATTAATAATGTATATGTTCTGTGTAGAGATTCTTTTGTTTTTTTGAGTTTTTTTAAGTTAGTATGAGAAAAGAGTGAAAAATAAAGATGCCCAAAAAAGTATAACAAACAAATAATAATAATAGGGATAATAATAGTTGTAAGTAAGAAGTAAAGTTGACGACCACAGTCGAGGGTGACCCGAAGGCTCCCTTTTCGATAGCTACTACACCAAGGTGTAGGGAAGGGCGCTACTCCTTTCCTAGGATTTCTCCACTTTACCCTTGATCCATACCTTATAGTGCTGAGTGTTAAGCAAGGAGGCATCAAGTACCATTTTTAAAGTCTTTGGTATGACTCGACCTGAGATTGAAACCAGGCCTACCGGGCCATTGGCGAACACTCTAACAATTATGCCAATGTCCGGTCGAATAATAGTTGTAACTATGTATAAAGTATTTACTTGTTTATAATGATTGAGAAGATACATTTTTATTCTGTATATAATTGGAGACCATAATTGTTAAACTAACTTTAGCATAAAATAATCCAACAAGGGTTGACATGCTGTTAAATCATCCAAGCAACCTAATGTTCATAAAAGCATGACAATTTGAAAATAAGTTGAATTGCAAAACTAATATATATATATATATATATATATATATATATATATAAACAAATATTAAGTTAGACTTATGAAAACAGAAACCTACATTGCATAAAATAGCTTTCAACATATGAGTTAGTATATTAATATATTTAATTGGTGATCTGTGCTCAAATTTTGCCCAGTCAGCTGGAGCTGTCGAATACACTGACAGCTTCTCTGCAGAGGGGTAACCCTCCCTCTCCCCCGGCCAATTAGTATCCTGTATGTTAATCCAATGGAGTAGTCCCCCTTGAATACTCTCCCGGCAGTGATGCGGCTTCTAACCTGAATTTGTGAGACCACCATTATTGTAAATACAGTAGTTGTTAGAGGAGGATGAATAAATATTCTCTCTCCATATATATCGCTGTTGTGGTTTCGTAATTAATATTGTGCTCTATTATTTTTAGATTAACACTGGATATTACACTAAACAATCTGATGGTGAGGCTCCAGAAATGCTGAAGCTTTGGGGAATGTAGAGTACCCCTTTATGTCATCACATCACTCCCAGGTCCACTCTGGCCTGGAGCGGTAGAACCTGATAAGAGTCCTATCTGTGGGTCAAATAGAACTAAAATGTATACCTATGCTAAACTGAATTGTTTGAAAAAGAACTGTTTAAATGTATAAAAATGGATTTGGTATTAATTAACCTATAATGGTTGATATGCCATAAAATCAAACCAAACCGAATCTTGGAAAGTGCACTCATTCTGGATGAAGCACTTAGCATTTCACTAGATGCTAATGCCTCTAGGATCGGTGTGAATCTCTCTATTCTATTCCCATGGTCAAATAGTGGGCAGCCTTGGTTCTTTAGCTTTGGTTAGGTAACCAATCTTGAAGAAGGAAACTTTAAATTCAAACCAGCTGTACTCCACTTTAAAATTTACCTTGTATCACATCTTGCTTGTATCAGGGCGGGGTTGGGTAAATGCATTCTAAACATATCTAACTACTAAAAAATATACCAACACAAAATATATATTATTGCAAACAGATTATATAAGTATGTAATATCGTATATGGTTGAAAATTTGAATTTTGATTTTTAATGTAATAGATACTTACAGAAAAACATCAAATACATTAAAATTTCTCTGACTACAAAAACAATAACATCTTAATTTTACCCTCA
>CAUZXS010001777.1:5000-22500 GCA_963585895.1 Sepioteuthis lessoniana | reverse complement strand
TCCTAAAGAGCACAGTCTGTCCTACTATTTACCTGTAAATAGGTAAATAAGAGGAGAACATATTTACCAACCCTTCCGCTTGGGCAGGATATGACACAAGGTCAATTTTTGAGCGAAGTTTAACAGGTTTGAATTCAGAGTTTTCCTTCTCCTCGACTAGTTGCCTCACCAAGGCTGAAGAACCTAGTCTGTCCTTCTATTTACCCATAACTGGAGGGAGGATAATTGGATTCATACCTTTCCCAAGGGTATTAGTGCTATGTGAAATGCAATCAGTCTCGTCCAGGATTTGAACTCGTGTCGCCATGTCCATTCCCTACAACAATAACCATTACACCACAGGCACCTCCAAAGGTAAATAAGGGGAGAACAGACAGATTCATATCTTTTGCAAATATCATTTTGAAATTTCTGTTGGAACTTGTATAAGTTACTCAGCTTCTAACATATCTTCATTTAAACGAATTTTCAATTCAGTTTTCTTTCTCCTAGACTATTTGCTTTACTTAGGCTAAAGAACTTAGTCTGTCCTACTATTAACTTGTAACATGTGGTAGGGGAGTAGAACAAATGGATTCATCCCTTTCTCAAATATTATTCTGAATTTAATGAAATTTTGAATTTAAAAAAAATTTCAAGCTTCCCTATACTTTTGATTTTATGGCATGTAGAGATTTCTTATATATTGAATAAATCATTTGATTTAGTAAATTGGTACTTGATTGATTGATTGATTGATTTTAATGGTATGTCAACCTGTCTAGGCTTATTTTACGACTAGAGGTTAGGGAATCACACTCATTGTACCTTCATATTCATATTTTTAGTGGAGTTGTTTTTTTTTGTTGTTGTTTTGCATATTGTCTTATCAAATATAAATAATGTTTAAATTGATCTATTTTGACCCATAGATGGGATCCTGACTGGTACTATTGCTATGGGTCAGAGTGGACTTGAGAATAATGTCAACGAAGGGTTTATCTACTCTCCAGTGCTCTCGGACTGGAGCTTCAACATTAGATACAGCTTAGTGTCATACCCAGGATACTTTTACTTAGGGATGTCTTACCCCTCTGCAGCGGATACAGACAGCATATTTTGAGTTCTGTCAATAGGGCAATGTTTCACAGTGAGGTGCACAAACAGTTTCTTTTATTTTTATTAATTATAGATAGATTTTATAATAGCTAGAAAAAAATATTATCTGTGAATTCTAATATATATATATATATATATATATATTTTCCTTTTTATTATTCAAACCATCCGAGATTGGTAAACAAACGTCAGCTGGTCTGGTATTATCAATTTTCTTATGATATTTGAAGAAATAGTAGTTTTTGTTTTATTAATATTTTTTTCTATATTTTTTCTCTCTTTTATGAGTAAGATGTTTTTGCAACGATTTCTCATTAAAATAAATGTACTGTAATTCATTCAGTGACACCAGTTACAAAACAACTGAATCAAAATTTCTGAAGCAGACAGTCCAAATCCTGAAGATTTTAAGAAACAAGATTCATTTGACATAAACTGTTTCTAAATATGAATTCATTCTACCATCATCTCTCTCTTTCTCTCCCTTTCTCCTTATTTTCTCAACATTTCACTCTAAAATACTTTCTTTTTGACAACTTTATTTTCTTATTCTTATGTTATTTCTTATTTTTCTACTTTCCTTTCTCCTGTCCTCATCTTTTTTTCCTTATTTTTCTGTTTCTTTTTTTCATTTCTTTCTTTTTCTTTCTTTCTTTTAACCCACTCCTACTTTGATCTTTTATTTCCTTATTTTTCCATTTCACCCTTTTTTCTTCAATTTTCTTGTTTTATTTCACTCTTTCATTCTTTCCTTATTTTCATCAATCATTCTTTTTTATTTCTCTATTCCATGTTTTCTTTTTGCTATTTTCTCAGTTTATTAAACTTATTCATTCTTTCATACTTTTCATTTAACTATTTATTCTATCAATCATTATTTTTGATTTTTCATTCCCCTGTTTCTTTATTTCATTCCTTTTTTTCATTCAATCTTTGTTTCATTCTCTCTTGCTTTCTTTCAACCCACTATTTCTTTTTTTTTTTCTTATTTCCCTATTTAATTTTTTTCTTTCATTCATTTTTTCTGCTTTTTATTCTTTCTTGCTTTATTTCAACCCACTTACAACATTCTTCCTCATTTCCTTATTTCATTTATCCTTTCTTTCTTTCTTTCTTTTAATCTACAACCACCTCTATTTTTTATTTCCTTATTTTTTTTTTATTTCACTCTTTCTTTCTTTCAGTCTACTATCATTTCTCTTTCTGGTTTTATCTTTCTTTTTTCTTCCACTCCACAACAAGAATTAGATATCTCTACCCTCCCCACATATTCAAAGATGCAACTAAACATCAGTTTTTCAATAAGATTGCCATGAGTGATTACCTATTCAAAAAAAAAAAAAATTATCTTGCAAAGAAATGACCCATATTAATGTTAATATACAAATATATTTATATTTTCTCTTTGTATGATTTCTTTTTCATGAGATATATTTTTCTTCATCTTGTCATTGGTTTGTCTATAAATTTATCTTAAACTCTGTATATTTCATTCACTCTTGAATTCATCTCTCTCTCTCTTTCTCTCTCTGACTTTCATTCTTTTTATTTTTCTATCCCACTCTTTCTTTCCATAATTTCCTTGTTTTATTTCATTCATTCTTTCTTTCTTTTTATTTTTCCATCTCGTTCTTTCTTTCAACATTTTCCTTGTTTTATTTCATTTTTTCTTTTTATTTTTCCATCTCGTTCTTTCTTTCCACAATTTCCTTGTTTTATTTCATTCTTTCTTTTTTTTATTTTTCCATCTCGTTCTTTCTTTCAACAATTTCCTTGTTTTATTTCATTCTTTCTTTCTTTTTATTTTTCCATCTCGTTCTTTCTTTCTACAATTTCCTTGTTTTATTTCATTCTTTCTTTTTATTTTTCCATCTCGTTCTTTCTTTCCACAATTTCCTCGTTTTATTTCATTCTTTCCTTTTTTTTTAAAATTTCTTTCTTTCTTTCTTTCTATAATTTCTCTATGAATTCAATCTTCTTTCTCCTCTTTACTACCCATTCATTTCCTTCTCATACTTTCCTCTCAATTCCAATTTCCTTTCCGCTCTCCCTTTTCTTTCTGCTCTTCTCTCTCAAGATTTCTCTTTCCCTCTCACTCTTTACTCACACTTCCTTCTCACTCCCATACTTTGCTCTTAATTTCTCTTTCCCTCCCATTCTTCATTTTTCAATTCATTTTTCCTCCTTCTTTCACCTGCTTTTTCATTCTATAATCTTCTCTCCTTCTTTCACTCCCTATTTCCCTTCTACTCTTCTCTCTGCTTCTTTCCCTCTCTTTCACCTTTTCTTCCTACCTTTTCTTTTCAATTTCTTTCCCTCCTACTCTTCACTTTTTTTTACTTTATCTTTTCTCCCTCTTTCACTCTGAATAACCCTCCCACTTTTCACTCACAATTTCTCCTACTCTCCCATACTTCCCTACTCATTTCTTTCTCCCTCTCTTTCTTTCTCAACTTCTTTTTCTCTCCCACTCTTCATTCTCTCTCTCTCTCTCTCTCTCTTTTTTTCCCCTTGATTTCTGTCCACCATATTTATTTCCCTTCTCTCCCACTCTGTGCAAACTGATGTCCAAAATAATCTTGCACATTAATTTCTTGTGCAAAAAAAACCCAAAAAATTTTTTTTTTGCCTTGATATAATTGGAACCTAGCCAACATAGCAGCAGCCTTATCATCATTATCTTTACTGGCCACTTTGTGAAGTTGGGGAGGGGAGTATGAATGTGCAGGGGTGGGCATAGAGGGTGAAATTTGAATCTTTGGGTTTTCATCATTCATTCCTGGCAGCTGCTCTTCTTAAAATTCTCCTTGTCAATCGTCACAACAATTGACGACACATTGTATTTTAAATGCAAAACACCTTTCATTCTTTGTTGGAAGAAATTAACATTAACCCCTTCATTTTTGCTGTTTCCCTTTCATGGCAAGCATAGTGCAATTTTTTTTTTAAGACCTTACTTACATGGTGCGTGGGTGTCAACAGTACTTCCACAGCTACATGTATAGGCTGAAAATCATTCTCTACATCCTTTGCATGATCAAATTGCTCTGTTTAAGATTATTTATATTGTATAGGAATACTTGAAACTACATAATTGTGTGCAAATTATTTATATTAGATAGGAATACTTGATACTATATAACCCTTTCATCACCATTATTCCCAGTGGTAGTAACTTAGTTTCCTATTTTTGTGTCAAATAGATTTGTTGGAAAATTATTTGTGTTGTTTAGCGTTTTTTTTTTTTTTTTTTTGTTTTTTTTTGTTTAATGGCATATCAACTTTCATGTGTTATTTAATGCCAAAGCCATCCTTGTAGATGAACTGTAATGGTACTATTTAACCCATACCTGGATAAGGGATAAGGGGGTTCATACTCACCTACTTTGAGGCTACAATCCAGCACTTTGCCATTGTGCTGTGGTGACTCCCTTCTATTTGTGTTGTATAGGAATACTTAAAATTTGGTGCAAGTTATTTGTATTAGATAGGAATACTTGAAACCATATAACTGTATGCAAATTATTTATATTTGATAGGGATACGTGAAACCATATAAATGGATATTTGTATTAGATAGGAATACATGATAATATACGACTCTGTAAAAACGAATGATTTTAAGGAACCTTCTAACCCATGCTCCATAAGGGGTGCAGGTGTCAGATGCACTCCTAACAACTAGGTATGTAGGTTGAAAACCATGCTGTTTCCTTTCTGTTGTGGAGTGGCTGGAGCCCCCACAGGATGGACTGGTCTGTGAACTATTTAGAGTATTGACTGTATCTGTTATCAAGTATGACTAAGGTTATTTAGTCAGTGTACCAAACTGTATACTGTATTCTCTTGGGAATAAAATATCTTTTATTTTACATGTGTTGACCTTATTTTATGACCCCATACTTTCCATACTAGAACATTAGAAACAACAGGATATTTCAAATTATGAAAAATTCAGAAAGGTTGTTTTATTGAAGACAAAATACAGCAAACCTATTTTTTAGATATTTTTTTCAAAGAGTGAAAGCAAATACTTTCAAGATCAGTTAGCAAAAAGTTGCTTTGAAAAAAAAAATTCAAAATTTTTCTTCTTGAATTATAATGTATTTCTTTTGAGTTTAAAGTATAAAATGAAAATCTTTAAGTGTGGTAAAGGATTTTTTTTACAATAAATGCATTGGAACCAGTTAAGTCAAAGAATAGATCTTAAGAAAGGTTAATAGTAGACATTTTAAAAAGGTTACATTTAACAATACGTTTAAGGTTTAAAATAT
Organism: Sepioteuthis lessoniana; assembly: GCA_963585895.1. Lineage (NCBI taxonomy): Eukaryota > Metazoa > Mollusca > Cephalopoda > Myopsida > Loliginidae > Sepioteuthis > Sepioteuthis lessoniana. The sequence continues at coordinate 17,128 of CAUZXS010001777.1, read as the reverse complement.
ATCGAAAAGGAAAAGTTTCTTTACCCTTACAAAAAAAGTAAATTGATAAAAATGTATCAAGTTTTATTAAGTAATTGTTGTCCTACTATAAATAATTTGATGGTTTATATTAAACTTTATTACTTATTTATATTGTTTTCAGGATGAGGATAACGCAAATAAAACATTATTTTTTTTCTTTTTGCTAAAAGCATCTAATAAAAGTCTGAGAGATTTTTCTCAAAGGTGAAATGAAGGATTTCAAATTTAAGCATTAGAGAATAACAAAATGTCATTGAATAATTACTTATAATTGTTTAGTTAGCATCCATGTAGTGCATCCATATAGCAGTATTGACACAATCGCTGCTTGGAAGAAACTGCATTTCATTTTATCAGTCTGTGCGAAATAAAACAATATTATTAAATAGCAATAGTTAATTGAAACCATATAGTGTTAGATAGAAATTAAGTAATTGTTGTCCTACTATGAATAATTTGATGGTTTATATTCAACTTTATTACTTATTTATATTGTTTTCAGGATGAGGATAACACAAATAAAACATTATCTACTTTTTCTTTTTGCTAAAAGCATCTAATAAAAGTCTGAGAGATTTTTCTCAAAGGTGAAATACATGGAGAAGGATTTCAAATTTAAGCATTAGATAATGTCATAGAATAATTACTTGAAGCTATAATTGTTTACATGATCATCATCTTGTCATGCCATCAGCACAGATATCCCTGACCCTTTCTCGTCACCTCTCACTATCATTCATCGCTTCCCGCAGGTCCTCAGGGCTACACCCCGTATCCTCACAGAGCTGCTGTATGTAGGTTCGAGCTGGTCACCCTGCTTTTGCTCGGCCATGTGAAGGGGACCATAGGAGTACATCACTTATGAGCTCGTTCCTACTTCTCCAGCAGTGTCCTGCATGTCTGGTTCGTCTAATTTGGATAGTTTTCGTGATGGGTTGTAGGTGGCCATACAGCTGCTGCTTTGTGGGGTGTTGCCTCCAGGACTTGTTCAATATTACTTGTAGTATTCTTGTGTAGTTGCCGTCAAGCTTTTTCTTCAGCCGTTTAGTTAGCGTCCATGTAGTGCATCCATATAGCAGTATTGACACAATCGCTGCTTGGAAGAAACTGCGTTTCATTTTATCAGTCTGTGCGAAATAAAACAATATTATTAAATAGCAATAGTTACTTGAAACCATATAGTGTTAGATAGAAATTAAGTAATTGTTGTCCAACTATGAATAATTTGATGGTTTATATTCAACTTTATTACTTATTTATATTGTTTTCAGGGTGAGGATAACACAAATAAAATATTATCTACTTTTTCTTTCTGCTAAAAGCATCTAATAAAAGTCTGAGAGATTTTTCTCGAAGGTGAAATGCATGAAGAAGGATTTCAAATTTAAGCATTAGATAATGTCATAGAATAATTACTTGAAGCTATAATTGTTTCGTTAGCGTCCATTTAGTGCATCCATATAGCAGTATTGACACAATCGCTGCTTGGAAGAAACTGCGTTTCATTTTATCAGTCTGTGCGAAATAAAACAATATTATTAAATAGCAAAAGTTACTTGAAACCATATAGTGTTAGATAGAAATGCTTAAAACCATAAAACTGTGTGCAAGTTATTTGTATTTAAAATACTTAATATCATCCTGAGTCTGATAATAAACTGCATTTGATGGTGAGGCTCCTCCGTTGGAGCTTTGGGGAATGTTGAATATTCTTTCATTACCATGACTCTAATGACCACTCAGAGCTAGAGTAGTAGTACTTGTTAGGGTCCCATCTATGTATAATGTTAAATAGGATTATTATCAGTATAGATAAATAGCAATACTTGAAACTGTGTACTAATAGAACTATTAGTGTTAGATAGCAATACTTAAAACTATTTAACTGTGTACTAATAGAACTATTAGTGTTAGATAGCAATACTTAAAACTATTTAACTGTGTGCTGATCTAACTATTAGTGTTAGCTAGCAATACTTAAAACTATTTAACTGTGTGCAGATAGAACTATTAGTGCTCGCTAGCAATACTTAAAAGCATTTTACTGTATGCAAACACATGAGCTCTGGCTTGTTTAAAAATAATATTACCAACAAATTATTCATTTACAAATCTGGAGAAACAAGGACAAACTCATAAGTAGTATTCTTCTATGAATCCCTACAGTGGACATGCCAGTGCTGGCCAACTAGTAAGAACTGATTTACATCAGCTCTATACAAATACAGGATGAAGTTTGGAAGAACTGCCTGGAGTGATAGATGTAGGGATGGATGAAAAAAGAGAGTCAGGAAAATCCATGCTGCCAGTATGATTTGATGATGCTGATAAATCATATATATATATATATATATATATATATATATGGTAGAAAACAATGGATAGTAATCTGACAGTTTGTGAAGAAAAATTGACAACAAGTAATCCAAATAGAAAGGGGAGATTTATTGAGAAACAAAGTCGACACTATTGCGTTTCGGTTCTGCTGAACCACCATCAGGACTATGAGGGGTTATAGTATAGATGGATATAATATACATATATGTACTTTTTATACATCCATCTATACTTAACATTACTAATATAACCCCTCATAGTCCTGATGATGGTTAATCAGAACCGAAACGCTATAGTGTCGACTTTGTTTCTCAATAAATCTCCCCTTTCTATTTGGATTACTTGTTGTCATATTTATATATAATCTGAGGAAAAAATCCAAGGGATAGGAGTATCCAACTTGAGTGCTCAATGCCTCAGCTATCGACTATATAATTAATTTGTGATCAAAAATATATAAAAATTCTCATGCAGATTTAATACCTAATCCTATATATATATATATATATATATATATATATATATATATATATATATATATATATATCTCAGGGGCGGAGATGGGACTAGTGCTACTCGTGCCCGGCACGACCAATAACTTGGTCAATGTTATTCAAAATGGATTAAAAATCATCCATTAATTTCAAGCAAACATACTTAGTCTGATCTCAATTAAATTACGTATCTATTCAAGTTTCGATAACTAAGTAGCCAAAAGTTCATAAATATATCTGGGAATAATACAACGATGCTGTTTTGAACGGATTGTCTTTGTCTGGCCACCGTCAGATCCATTGAACATCCCATGAAATCGGCTATAATGTTGAACACGCGTAATCCATGCCCAGCACTAGACCCTTATAATAACAGTAATGTTAGCGAATCTCGCTTTTGGCTGTAGCCAATAGAAATAGCAAGTCTACCGTGCTCAAAAAAAATTAGCACAATGTGACTGCTGACAACTGTCTTGGGAAGAGGGAGAGAGAGTGGGGGGGATAGCAGATTATAGCCATCGCCAATGTCATCATCATCGCTATGGTAAATGTTGGTTAAACGGCGTGTTTTAATTCTTTTTTCACTAACAGATCTCTATTTCTTTAATGAATGTTGCATATATTACATTCTGTAACTAAAATTTGTTTATTTGAATACATTTTCAACAAATAATCTTTATTTTAAGCGAAATTGAAACTACTAGCTGTGTCTGTGTATATTGTCATCAATTTCTTTATTCTAATAAACATATTTTTCTCATCATAGTAATGAACATCTTCTCTTTTCTTCTATACTTTTGAAAGGAAAAAAAATTATCTTATCTACTGTATTAACAAGACTACAAATTATATAGTATCTTGATTGTTTACAAAAAAACCACCATGCAAGGTACGTTAGTCAATCTGTGCTATACAATGGAGAATCATGCAATAGCAACTATGATGACTTACTTTGGGTCCACGGACCATGGGTTGGGAACTGAAGTTGACAGAGGAGGGGGGGGACGAGTAGCAAAAATAGGCTAGAGTTGCCACTGATATATATATATATATATATAGGATTTGGTATTAAATACCCTGCAGGGGTTGATATGCCATTAAACACAACCAACCTACCAATACTTGATATTATAACTGTGTGCAAAAAACTCGGATGAAACAATAGCTCAAAAAATGTAAATGAACAATGTACATGATTTCCTAATCTCTAAACATAAAATGACCCCAGATGGTTTGACATGCCATCAAAAAAACTAGAACAATGAACCTCCAAATTCTTAGTCTTAGGAATAGTTACTTGAGCTATGATTGTTTACTACATGCGCCAGCTGGAGCTCGGCAAATACTCAGCAGATGGCGCCGATCAGGCTGGCTTTGGTGTTGTGGGAGGTCATGTTGGTGATGTTTTCAACGTATGACCAAATGAAGTAGTCCAGCGGGTTCAGGTTGGGGGAGGAGGGGGGGCCAGTGAGAAAAGGGTACAAAGTTGTAGCACTCCTTCTGAACCCAAGCCTGGGTCTCTTTGGACTTGTGGGCCGGTGCCAAGTCCTGCTGCTACACCCAGGGTCTGCCACTGGCCACCTGATTGCACCAGGGGATCACCACACTCTTCAGCACATCCAGGAACACTTAGGTGTTGACTTTCAAGCCGACTTCAAAGATGTGAGGTGGCATGATGTGGCCCTTACTTGAAACCACACTAAAGACCATAACCGTAGCTGGAAATTTTGTTTTCATCACCCTGGGCATGTCCCTGTTATTCGTGGCAATCCAGATTTGCATTTTGAGGGTGCTGGCAATGGTCCTGTTGTCATAACTTGGATCGGTAGAGAGGATGAGTTATACAGCAGTGCATCTCCGATCTCGCTCGTTGAAGATTGTGTCACTTTCAGATATGATAGAAGGCTCCTATCACTCTTGGGATTTGTACACAACTGGCCAACTAGTAGATGGTCTGCAACAAAAAAAGAAAACTGGTTTTCATTAAATGGAAATAGAATCATATCGTCTTTTCTAGGGCAACAATTTTATCGTTCCACCCTGTATTATTATTATTAGTTACTTGAAACCATATAGCTGTGTGCAAACTAATGTCTCTTATTAAATATTAATAATCACTTGAAATCATATAATTATTAGTATTAAATAGGAATACTTAAAACCATGCAACTGTGTACAAATTATCTATGTTTGATAGGAATACTTGACATCATAAAACTGCAAAAAACTTTTAAGAAATAACAACACAAAAAATGTTACTATAAACATACAGGCAGGGGTCACCATGGCGTAATTGTTAAAGAGCTGGACTGTGACTTTGAAATAAGCTAGTTCAAACACCAGTCAAGCTGATGCATTCACTTTTGGACTAATACCCTTGGGAAAGGTATAAATCTTCTTACCCTTACCTGCTATGGGTTAAATAGTTCTTCTGCAATCATGGTTTTGGCCATGAAACCTATCAATGTATAATGAATGCGGTTCATTAACCTCATTGACAAGGCATAAAATAACCCTATATAGGTTGACATGCTATTAAAATCAATCATTTATCTATTTACTGTTAAATGGCTATATCATAAAAATTAAAAGCTTTGTTTGTTTGAATTAATGAAAATAATCTGTATAATTATTGGTTATAATACAAATTATGGAGAAAAATTACAAAGCAATGTAATTCAGTAGGGAATAATTTATTACGAAGGAAAGTCAGTTTTAATGAACTTTCATCAGGGCTTTAAAAGGTTCATTAAAACCAGAACATTTTAATGTCAACTTTCCTTTGTAATAAATTTATCACTTTGTTTTTCAATTTTTCTCCATACTGTCTGATTTCTTTCCATTATTTACTTCCAATACAAATTATTTAAATTTATGTTGAATTATAATCCAAATGATATATATACATATATAATTCTATAAATAAGATTTTATTTAATAATGGACATGATTTTGGACTTTGACTGCCTTTGATTTAAAACTCAAATTCTAAGATTGTCTTTCTTTTCATTTTAGGCTGATGAGAGTATCAATGATGAACTGGAAGCAGCTCAAATGACCAAACGACGTGTTGACCATCTGAAGGAGTATGACAGTAGCCAGTCTAGTGCCATGTCCTTGTGGAAGAAGACCCGTCTTGATCGAATGTTAGTGGAATACTTTCTGAGGGCCGGCTATTATAATGCTGCACTTCGACTAGCAAAACATTCTGAGATTGAGGTAACACTTTTTCCCTCCTGTTGTTTGTACAAAGTAATTTGTGATGTTTGACATTAATCAATGTTGATAGTATTGATTTTTTTCTTTTCTTCTTTTTCTCTTTTCTTTTTTCTTTTCTTTTTCTTTTTAAATATCTTGTAATCTGGACTAAGTCCAGGGAAGTTTTGGATTTTTCATGAAAGTGTTTTGACGCTGATAATCAGGTTTCTTGCCTGGGTTTTGCAAGTGTGTGTGTATCCAATAAGTCTAGTAAAAACATTTTTACTCATGACCTCATTTGTACTGACCGTACAAATGGGGTCATGAGTAAAATTGTTTTATATGGTAAAAATTAACACACAAGAGTTAGTTCACATTCATGGGGATGGTGATCATGAGGTGGGGCAGGGTGCCTGATCACCCCCCTTTCATTAGTGTTAAGCCCTCTGATTATGGGAGCTGAGAAGGAACAGAAATCTATCAAAGGTGGTGGTGGAAGAAATCAGAATATTGAAATGAAGCATATTTAAAGAAATATCAGCAGTATTGACTATTAATTTGTGAACTGGTATCAGATGAAAACCTGCCATCTCCGGGGGTGTCCTCGTGATGTAATGGTTAAAGCAATGGACTGCGGAATCGTAGTAAGCGAGTTCGTACTCCAGTTGCTCTATTACATTCACTTTCGGGCAAATACCCTTGGGAAAGGTATAAACCCCCTTATCCTCCCAACTATGGGTTAAATAGTACCACTACTATTCTTCTAGGAGAGTAGCTTTGGCATTAAATCCTATTTACCCCTATTTACCAACCCCTCCGCTCGGGCAGGATATGACACAAGGTCAATTTTTAAGCGGAGTTTAACAGGTTTGAATTAAGAGTTTTCCTTCTCCTAGACTAGTCGCCTCACCAAGGCTGAAGAACCTAGTCTGCCCTACTATTTACCCATAGCTAGAGGGAGAATATTTGGATTCATACCTTTCCCAAGGGTATTAGTGCTATGTGAAATGCAATCAGGCTCGTCCAGGATTTGAACTCGTGCCGTCGTGTCCACATCCTGCGACGATAACCATAACACCACGGGCATTAAATAACCTATAAAGATTGATATGCCATTAGATAAAGAAACTAAACCAAACCAAACTTGCCATCTCCATCATTGGTGAATATATGCATCATTTTTCAAAAACTTTTTTTTTTCATACTAAATATGGTTATTTTGCTAGCTGTATTTTGTTCACTATTTCTTGATATTGCCTTTTTTTTTTTTTTTCTTTGCTTTCCTAATTGTGTGGTCTCATTTGTTTACTCGCTGACTGGTGACTCTGATTCACAATTGATCTGTTATCTGGATCTAAAAAACACAACATGGGCATATAATAAATTGGTTGTGTCATCTGATCAGTGGATTAGAAATGGAATCACCCGCATGTTTGGTGAGGACAGCTGGACTGTCACATCATTAATGTTCTTCTATAAGAATGGTTTTGGCATTAAATAACCCATGAAGATTGATATGCCATTACACCCAGCTTAATTTTGACCGGGAATGGTAGTACCTATTAAGATCTGATCTAAATGGATCTGAGAACGTGTTTAAAATGATTTTGAATTACAATAATTGGTTGGCTCTTAGAATATTGATATTGTAACAAAATATGAAGTGTTTATGTACCTTGGTAGCAATATTTTATCTACTGAAAGCACTGTCTACACATACAGAGCATGGAATGGTATTGGCAAATTAACAACCATGTGAAAATTTGATGTCTTTGATAGAATTAAATGGGAATTCTTCCAACTGTATCTGTACTATTGTATGGTTGCACTACTTGGACTCTAATGAAATGTTTGAAGAAAAAGCTAGATAGGGATCACATAAGGATGCCATATGGTGTTTTGAACAAATCCTGTAAGCATCACCTTGGAAAACAACAATTGTACGGCCACTTACCTCCTATCTCTCAAACCATCGAAGACATGCTTGGCACTGCTGGTGAAATAAGGACAAACTCATAAGTGACCAGCATAAACTTACCAGTTCTGTGCAGACACTGGATGCTGTCTAAAAGACCTACCAAGAGCGATAGCTGATAGGGACAGATGGTGAGAGACAGTCAAAGGAATCTATGCTGTCAGCATGGTTTAATGATCATGATGTGTTTACTTGTTTAAAATGATTGTGCACTACAATAATACATTGGTTGTCTAAATTTCTGAGATGAAGCTAGATGATTTTTATCATTAAGGGTTTTCAGACTATTGTCTTCATCTTTATTGTTATTTCCACAACGTTTTGTCCGATATGTCCTCCGGCCTTCTTCAGGTGTTTGTCAAACTTGGGAACCTTCACGGAACTTCAAACTATGTCCTTTATTGAATCTATGGGTTCACCTGTTCTGATTCCATTAGCCAAAACCAGGTACAAGTGTTAAGTATTCCTGTATTGTTACTCACCTGCAGTCAGGATTGAACCTGCAACCTCCAGATGATTGTCTCCTTAGAAGCTTAGGGAATCAACGCCTATAACAATAAAGATGAAGACAATAGTCCGAAAACCCTTAATGATAAAAATAATACATAGGCTCTTAAAACATTGACATTGCAACTAAATATTTTACTTGTTTAAACTGATCTGATTAAAATAAAATGGGATTTCTTCCAAGCTGAAGCTGTATCAATACACAGGGATGCAAACACAGCACAGAAAAAGCCCAAAGAGAACTACATGAGAATGCTATTTGCTGTCTTGAACAAATCCTGAAAGCAACATTTTACAAAACAGTAGTTGTATAGCCACAAACCTCCCATCTCAAGTAAGATGAAGGAAGTATGCAGGTCACTGCTAAAAAAGTACTGGCAAACTCATAAGCGACATTCTTCTATAGGCTCCTATAGATGAACATGCCAATGTTTGCCGACCATTGAAGACTTACTCATATCAATTCTGTGTGGATACTGGATGTAGCCTAGAGGATCTACAAGGTGTGATGGATGATAGGAGAGAGTTGAGGAACTCTCTACTGTCAGCTCAACTTGATACTGATGATGTATTTGCTTGTTTAAAATGATTTTGAATTTTATTTATACATTCACTCTTAAAACATTGATATTGCTGCTAAGTATCTGTTTAAACTGATTAAGAAAATACAAATCACGTTCAAACTTTGGACATCTATCCAATGGTAAACTTCCTTTGTATAATTAATATAATGAATCTGTTTTAAAGAAAAAGTCTGGAAGGACAGAAATTGTTGAAATGTAGCAGGGGAATCTAATATGTTTTATCATTTAAAAGAAAGAAAATAAAATCTTATATAGTAGAGAAAGAGGAGACAAAACACAAAACTCTCTTTTAAAAACTCCAATGCCTTTAAGCAAAGAGATTCAAACCATTACTAATGAATTTTCTTTCGAGCTGACATATTATTAAAAAAAAAAGACAAGACCAATAAGTTAATTTCTGGGTTTCTATGTATATATCTACCAACCTCTCCGCACTGGAAGGATGTGACACAAAATCAATTTTCAGAGTTTAACAAGTTTGAATTGAATTTTCCTTCTCCTAGACTAGTTGCCTAACCAAGGCTGAACAACCTAGTCTACCCTACTATTTACTCATAGGGAGAATAATTGGATTCATACCTTTCCCAAGGGTATTAATGCTATGTGAAATGCAATCAGCCTCATCTAGGATTTGAACTCATACCTTCGTGTTCATTTCCTACCATGATCCTATTTACCAACCCCTCTGCTCAGGCAGGATATGACACAAGGTCAATTTCAAAGCAAAGTTTAACAGGTTTGAATTCAGAGTTTTCCTTCTCCTAGACTAGTTGCCTCAACAAGGCTGAAGAACCCAGTCTGTCCTACTATTTACCCATAGCTGGAGGGAGAATAATTGGATTCATACCTTTACCAAGGGTATTAGTGCTATGGGAAATGCAGTCATTCTCGTCCAGGATTTGAACTCTAGTCACCGTGTCCATTTCCTGCGACGATAACCATTGCACCACAGGCACCTCCATTTCCTACCATGATAACCATTACACCATAGGCACCTCTGGGTTCTTATGTAGATGCTTGCTTCCTATAATCCCTTGTCATTGTTGCCTCATGCCAAGTAATTCCCCTTCATGGCATCTCTCCGAATAATGTGGCTTACTTGGCAGTGCCTATCTCCTCTCTCATAATCTATTAAGTCATTAGAGTAATTGGAGGTACCCGTGGTGTACCATCAAACAAGCCATCCAAGTACGATAAACAAGACATGTGGATACTGCCGGAGAAGTAAGGACAAAATCAGAAGTGACCTTTTCCTATTGTCTCTGACACATTGACATACCAGTGTTAACTGACCAGCAAAAACTGACATCAATTGTGTGTGCACACTGGATAGTGTCTACAGGGCCTACCAAGAGCAATGGCTGACTGGGATGGATGGTGTGTGATAATCAAAGGAATCCATGATGTTAGCATGCCCTGATGATGATGATGATTATATCTTCTGATAAAAGGTCTGTACTTCTAATGAAAACCAATTTTTCATGCTTTTTTTAAAGATAGTCTGCTGAAAGTTTATCAAGAATGGACATGTCTGCTATGAAAGTTGTTTTTTAAGACTTGAATTGATTTCAAAGACCAACTGCTGGCATGAAAAGCAGATTCTAGAGCATGCTATAAATCGTATCGCATTATAAGTTTGTCAAAGAGTTAAGCAATAAATCTTGCAATGTCCAAATTAATGGGTAAGTCATGTGCTTCATTACTCTAATTTAATACCCTGATGGAAAATTTTTATTCACGTGTTGATATATGTATTAACTGGTTGAACTCTGAGACCTTACCCCCTACTTGTCGATATTCTATCCCTAGATGTTTTGAGTAAATTTCACTATTTTAAAACTGGCTGTGTAAGAGAGCAGACCAGCAATGAGGAGCCGCATATGGCTTGTCTGTATGAGCAACCTCATTCTAATTATGTTAAACTGCATAATTCTTTTTGGTATGCCAATTCCAGTTACAGGTAGACTCTTATTTTATGCAAAGGTAATGTTGGCAATATCTACATCAGACTGAATTTGATTAGCATTTTGATCTGTGATTGTAAGGATCCAAAAAATGTTTCAGATTATTCAGAGAAATGTGTAAACACCTTTCCCTATTATTGGGGCCTAGAATAGGCTGATTGTATCCTCTGTAGAGAGGTAAGACTCTCCCACCTACCAAAAAATGTGTTTGTCCTGAGTATGAAGTTCTGAGAAGTGTGGATTCAACCCTTCCAATACTCCTAGGTCCACTTTGATCCAGTGTGGTATTACTTATTGTTGGTGAGGTTTCAGATTTGCAGCTCTGGGAAGTGTGGAGTCATTTATTCAGTGCTATAACTCTGGGGTCTCTTCTAACTCAGTACAGTAGTACTTGTTAGGGTCCTATCTATCAGTTAAATAGTTTTGCTTTAAAATTATTAGTGTTAGATAGGAATACTTGAGGCATGGGAATAGTTACTTGAAACCATAAAAAGGTTGACTTGAACATAAAATAAGCGATTACTCCCAGGTCGAATATTACAAGTTTTGATTTAGAATACTTGAAACCATATAACTGTATGAAACCAAATTATTATTATTATATTGGAATAGTTACTTGAAACCATATAATTCTACTGCATTTAACGGTGAGGCTCCATTCCCAAAGCTTTGGGGAATGTGGAGTACCCCTTCATTGCCATTACTCTCAGGTTCATTTTGATCTGGAGTACCTGTTAGGGTCCCCTCTATGAGTCAAATAGAAATATTTAATTATTACTATACTTAAAAGCATTTAACTGTGTGCAAACAAATGGTTAATATTAAATTGAATTAGATAGCAATACTTGGAGCCATTTCACTGTGTGCAAATGCATGAATAATGCTGAATAGAATTATTAGTGTTAAATAGAAATACTTGAAACTGTATTTAAAAAGAACTATTTCTACATAGCAATACTTGAAAGCATTTAACTGTGTGCAAATAAATGAGCTCTGGTTCATTTAAAAAATAATGTTACCTACAAACTATTCATCTATAGATTATACA
>CAUZXS010001776.1:57500-96086 GCA_963585895.1 Sepioteuthis lessoniana | reverse complement strand
ACCCAAGATTTTTTTCCTTACTAATGATGAAATTCAGGGTACGCTTTTTTTTTCTTTTTTTTTTTTTTTTTCATTATAATTAAAATTCAGGGTACGTAAGTTTTTTATCTGCTTTGGAAATTTAGGGTACGCAAGATTTTTTTTTCTTTACGAATGAAATTCGGAATACACTCTTTTTCTTTTTTTTTTTATTATTAATAAAATTCAGGGTACATAAATTTGTTTTTTTATTTTACTCATTTTTTTTATTCTGGGTAGCTAGTTTTGTTTTATTATTTTATTTTTTGCGTTTGTTTATTTGTTTGTTTGTTGTTTTTTTTGGGGGGGGGTGCTTTTGTTTTTTTGTTTTTTTTTTCTGAATGAAATTCAGGATACGTTAGATTTTTTTTTATATATTCCTTTACTAAAACAATTCAGGGTAAGCTATTTTTTTTTTTACTAATAAAATTCAGGGTACACCAGAATATCTGATTCCCCTATTTATTCGAAAATTCGTTTCTTTTTGCAGCCAAGAAGCAAATCGAAGCGGACGAGACCAAAATCAGAGATGAGAAAAAGCTTTCCAAAGAATGTCTCAAAGAAGAGAAAAATACTCCACCTCGAGAGCTGGCACTCACTAAAACAGCGCACTTAACAACGGGAGGTAAATTAGGGGTAAGTTAAATTCATTTCATTACCCACCCTTACACACACACGTAAACTTAGACACACACACCCCTCCCTACACACATACAAGCTTACAACAACAACAAAAGAAGGAGTATCCTTGGTATTAAGAAGTATACTTTAGTGAGGTAATTTACTAAGCTTTTTTGCTTAGATGTAGCACAAGGCCGCATGAATTGGGCACCCAATGAGAATCGAACTCACTCGTGTAGGTTTGCTAGTCTACCTTGCTAACCATTACACCACCCGAGGTAAGTATACTTTAGTGAGGTCTTGTTTTGTTGTCCCGGGAAGGAGAGTGTACTCCTTCGTTACTCAGAATTTTTTTTTTATATTTCCATAACACCCAGTTGCACTCTGACTTGGAGTGGCAATACTCGTTTGGATCCGATATATGGTTCCGGGTCATTGGCCTAAAAAGTGGAGTGTTCGCCAATGGTCCAGGAGACCGGGGTTCAATCCCAGGTCGAGTCATACCAAAGACTCAAAAAATCGTACTTGATTCCGTCTTGCTTAGCACAGCACTATAAGGTGAGATTCAAGGGTAAAGTGGAGCAATCCAGGGAATGGAGTTGCGCCCTCCCCTACACCTCGGTGCATTAGCTATTGAAAAGGGAGCCTTCAGGACCCCCTCGACTAAGGTCGTCAACTTTACTTTTACTTAGATCTGTTTGAAGATTATTTGTATTAAACCGGAGGGTATTGCAGCTGTCTGGTTAGGATTAATTTCTTTGTTTAAGGGCATGTCAACCTTGGAGGGTTATCTAATGCCAAAACCATCCTTGTTGAAGAACAGTGGTTGTACAAGCAAAAGTAATTCACCCCGAAAGCAGTTTTATCAAGATGGAGTCAAACAAGTAATAAAATAATAATGATGGCTTGGCTTGGTTTGGTTTCTTTGTTTAATGGCATATCAACCTTCATGGGGGTATTTAATGCCCAAACCATCCTTGTAGAAGAACAATAGTGGTATCATTTAAAAACCTATAGCTTGGGAGATAAGGAGGTTCATACTTTTGCCAAGGGGCATTAGTCTGAATGGGAAAGTAATAACACGAATTGAATTTTAAATCCTTTACTTCGATGTCCTGCTCGTTAGCCATTATGCCCGGAAACATTTTGATAAAGTGGTTCAAATATCCAATGTATTCACCCAACTCCACCACCATGGGAACGATGTAACACAGGGTCAGTTTTTAAGCGAAATAAACCGGGTTTAAATTCAGAGTTTTCCTTCTCCTAGACTGGTTTCCAAATCAAAGGTCTACTGCCCACTCTGCCTTACTATTCACCCACAGCTGGAGAAAAAAGTGAATTCATACCTTTCCCAAGGAGAGGGGTCCCCGAGGTGTAATGGTTAAATCGCTGGACTGTGGAATCGTAGTAAGCGAGTTCGAACTCCAGTTGCGCTATTATGTTCACTTTCGGACAAATACCCTTGGGAAAGGCATGAACCCCCTTATCATCCTTACTATGGCTTAAATAGCACCAATACTGTCTTTCTAAAAGGATTGGTTTGGCATTAAATAGTTGATATGCCATTAAACAAAGAAACCAAACCAAACTCTCCCAAGGGCATTAGCGCAAAAGGAAACACAAATAGCTTTGCCCAGCGTTTGAATAAGATATACATTTACCAATCTCTTCATAAGGACAGGATGCGAGACAAGATTACTATTTACCCAGTCGGCTAGGGCTGAAGAATACAACGACTGCTTCTCTGCAGAGGGGTGTAAGACCCCTCCCAACGAGTGTCCTGGACATGACACAAAACAATCTGATGGCAAGATTCCAGTAATGCTGTAGCTTTGGGGAATGTGGAGTACCCCTTTATTGCCATCGCTCCCAGGTCTACTCTGGCCCGGAGTGGTAGCACCTGGTAGAGTTCTTTGAATTAAACAATCTAAGGCTAAACTGAATTGTTTGAAATAGAACTGCTTTGACATTTAACCGTGTGCAAACAAAAAAAACTATACTAAACTGAATTGTTTGAAATGTACGTGGTGCCTTCAATAAGTTTCCAGACTTTTTTGTACGGGCATTTAAAATTCAGTATATTATTGCTATACATCTTATGAGATGACAGACCAATTTTTATGGTTTCAGGTTCAAATGAACAGTTACAGTAGCAATTGGAATACACCCTACTAAAGCCTGATTGTCACTGCTGGTGAATTTCAAAAATGCAATGAGGACACTTAGAAGAACGACATGGAATAAAATTCTGTTTTAAACTTGGAAAAAATGCCACAGAAACATATGGAATACTTCAGACTGCTTTTGGAGCATCTTGTATGAGTCGAGCATCCGTTTTTGAGTGGCATAAGAGATTCAAGGAAGGCATGGAGTCTGTGAGGGGTGTTGAGAGGTGTGGGAGGAGTAAGGAAGTCAATACACCAGAGTTGATTGGCCAAAGGGTTCGGGTTAGGGTTACGGTTACTATGTTGAGGTTTTAAGGGAGTTCATGAAGAGATTCTATCATAAGAGGCCAGCACTCTTGAAATCAGGTCAGTGGCATTTCCACTGGACAATGCACCAGTCCACAACTCCATCCTTGACACAGATGGGCATCAAGACAGTTCCTTATCCTCCCTATAGTTCAGACCTTGCTCCCTGTGACTTTTGGTTATTCCATAAGCTCAGAGGCTGTCGTTATGAAACAATTGAGGAGATGAAAGAGTCTGTCACGAAGGTCATTGACACACTCACACAAGAGAACTTCCATAGGGCATTTGAGATGTTGTTGGAACGGTACAACAAGTGCATTGCAGCCGGAGGAGATTACTTCGAAGGGGTCTAGAGTTTCATGTGTGTACTATCAATAAAAGTGCCCATACGAAAAATGTTTGGAAACTTATTTAATGATCCTCGTATATTTTTTATATGTATAAAAATGGATTTGGCATTAAAAAAACCTACACTGGTTGAAGCACCATTAAGCCAAACATACAGCTGGAAGGAGAATAATTGGATCTATACCTTTCTCTAGCATATTAACGGTATGCAAAATGCAAACAGCTTCGTTTAAGGTTTGAACTTGTACCTCCATGTTCATTTCCTACGCCGATAACCATTACGCCACGGGAATCTCATTAAACTGAAAGCTTGAAAATCTTTTCTTTTTTTTAATTTTTTTTTTATTTTACCTTTTGTTTTTGCTTGTTTTTCTTTAGACTGTCAACGGTGGAGGCATGGGCAGTAGCTTAAGTGGTAGTGCTGTCGGTAGCGTCACCAGTGGAACAACGATTGTCTCCCCTTTGAGTTCTCCCGTTTTACTTGGAGACTACAGCCAACCAGAGCCATCGCTGCCTCTGAGTCGACACCACCAGGTTCAGTTACTACGGCAACAGCTTGAACAGCAGCAGCAGCAAACACAAGTGGCTATTGCGCAGGTTCATCTTTTGAAAGACCAACTAGCTGCAGAAACAGCTGCTCGTATTGAAGCACAGGTGAGTTAATTAGCCAGGTAATTCTTGATCACCGGTAGCTGATATATATATATATATATATATATATATTGTCATCCACCGACAGACTGTTTCGTTCTATCAGAACTCTTCAGTGTGGCTAGACATGTAGGACGTTTGCTGTTCAGCAACTTCGAGAAAACCATGTAAAAAGTCATCTGACGAGACGGAGAGTATCGTAATATTCTCCGGCGAAATAAATTTATAATGACGACTTAACCAAATTTGAGTTTCCATCCGATTACACTATATATATATATATATATATATATTGTTTGTTTTTGTTGTTTAATGGCATATCAACCTTCTTGGGTTATTTAATGCCAAATCTACGATTCTAGAAAACAATAGTGGTACTATTTAACCCATAGGTGGCAGGATAAGGGGATTCATACTATATATATATATATATATCATCTTTCACCAGAAGTATATATGACGTTTGTCTCTAGTGCTTTTGTGCAGTATTTCTCGTGTGATTACGCAAAATCAAAAAACGGTTGCTATGACATCAACGGCCGTAAGTAAACGCGTTTTTAAATCACAAACTGCACTAAAATGAAGATGAACGAACGTCCAATGTAATGTCTGCTTTTAGTTGATCTTGTGTATATATAGATATATATTTCTTTTAAATACCCTGTCCGGTGGCAAAAGCTGCTTGGTAGCGCCAGGAGTGGCAGTACCACCTTGAGCTACCTAAACTGTGATCACTCTGGTTGGCGGCTGATGAGGACAGAGTATCGCACGTGCGTTGTATTATGAAAAAAAATATATATATATGGGGATAATTTTCCACACTCAGAATTATGAAAGATGAAAAGCAAATGGTCAAGAATTTGGGCTCGTTTTGGATATCACCTTGAGCTTATCCTTTTATATTGTCTCCATGGTGTCTTCTAAGTGTTCTAGTTTAATTATAAGTATTATTATTATTTTACACCTTACGAGTTTTTTTCCCGCCATTTCGTATTTTCTAATATGAAAATATATCTAATGTTGTGAAGGGAGGTAAGCAGCAGTTTTATTGGTGCTGTAATTTCGCCTTTAGATTGACTTTCTTATCTGTTACTTTGAACTATCCTGCTTTTTGAACTATCTAGCTTTTTAGCTGGGCCGTCTGGCATTCGTGCCGGATGGGTGCTCGAAACCAAGAGCAGACTCGGGGCCGAATAGGCCCCCAGCTTCGGCTGGGCAACCTTCGGGTGGGCGAGCTGCACTTTTGTCCCCTTTGTACGGCACTAGACCAAGCGTCTAGTTTAAGCCGTAAACTGGCATACGTGCCCGGACTCACATTTGGGTTCGTGAAACTGCTTGCCTCATCAGGCTCACATTGCACTAAGTGAGCCGATGAGCAGCACAGACAAGCAGGGTTCGAGTCTCGGCTCCTTCCCGACCTTCCCCTCCCCTTTATCCCCACTTTAATCGGCCTTCGGGCTTTTGACCTTGTGTCAAGTCGTGTCTGGTGGGAGGCAGTGACAAATATATGTTACTTTGAACTGTCTACGCTTTTGGACTTAAACGCTATGAAGGTTTACTCCGCGACAATCCGCTGATATCACATAAGGATTAAAAGTGAAATTCTAATTCATATTATCTCGTCCTAGTGGAACTCTTAGGGGTTTCCTGTGATATTTTATCCATATTTACCGACCCCTCCGCTCGGGCAGGATATGACACAAGGTCAATTTTTAAGCGGAGTTTAACAGGTTTCAATTCAGAGTTTTCCTTCTCCTAGACTAGTTGCCTCACCAAGGCTGAAGAACCTAGTCTGTCCTACTATTATTATTCAATCACACAAGGATTAAAAGTGAACTTCTAATTCTTAGGGGCTTCCTGTGATATTTTATCCATATTTACCGACCCCTCCGCTCGGGCAGGATATGACACAAGGTCAATTTTTAAGCGGAGTTTAACAGGTTTCAATTCAGAGTTTTCCTTCTCCTAGACTAGTTGCCTCACCAAGGCTGATGAACCTAGTCTGTCCTACTATTTACCCATAGCTGGAGGGAGAACAATTGGATTCATACCTTTCCCAAGGGTATATCCAGTGATATGTTATCAATCAGCCCACTGATAAGTAAAAATAGCTTGTGTATGAATATATATATATATATATATAGGTATGTGTGTGTGTGAGAGAGATAGATAGATAGATAGAGAGAGAGAGAGAGAGAGAGTTTCACTGGAGTCTGAGTAACAGTAAGTCTCCTCGAGTCTACAGGACTCTTCTCAGTATTCTGGACGATCTCAATTATCCTGTAGTCTGATTGATCTCTGTTCTTTCTCTAAATTCTAGTTCCTCCAGTCTTTCTTCCAAGCCTTTTTTAGGCCGTTCCATCCGATTACACTATATATATATATATATATATATATGTATATATATATATTGTTTTGTTTTTGTTTGTTTTTCTTGTTTAATGGCATATCAACCTTCTTGGGTTATTTAATGCCAAATATACGATTCTAGAAAACAATTGTGGTACTATTTAACCCATAGGTGGCAGGATAAGGGGATTCATACTATATATATATATAAATAGGGATATTTTCCAATCTCAGAATTATGAAAGATGAAAAGCAAATAGTCAGGAATTTGGGCTCGTTTCAGATATCACCTTGAGCTTATCCTTTTATATTGTCTCCATGGTGTCTTCTAAGTGTTCTAGTTTATTTATAAGTATTATTATTATCTCACACCTTACGAGTTTTTTTCCCGCCATTACAATTGGTATCAACTTGACCCTTATGTTCCACAGCTTTTTCCTCTCTCTGGGAAAAACCAAGTTTTTTGTTAATATTTTGGCTTTATTTTATTTTAATTTTGAAGTCCGCTCGAACAGCAATATCCACTTGACGACGAGATTTGTTGTTTTTTTTTTTTTTTTTACATCTTGTCAATTAACTCTTGGTCTGGATTTCAGACTGGTGTTCCCAGAGAATCTTATTCGTCTCATTTTCTTAGACAGATTCTGGTTTGTACATCTACCATTTATCAGTACGGTCGAATTTTAATCTCTTGCACAATTCCCAGTTTGATCACCTTTCCTACCCAGTCATGCATACACTAGTACTCCTTTTGTCTCAGTTTGCTGTCTTTATTTATTATCTGATCAAACGTTTCATCAATTTTTACCTAGAAGATCAATATGAAGCCGCTAATCAATAGAATTTTGGTAGATTTTTTTTTAATTGTTAAGATGTTCTGTTGTCTTTTTATTGTTATTGAGTTGATCCTTTTTTAATACTTTCCTTGAATCTTTTTCTCACAGGCTCGAGCCCACCAACTTCTCTTGCATAATCGGGATCTTCTGGACCACGTGGCTCAGTTGATAGGCCGCATACAGGATCTGGAAATGAAAGTAAATGGGATATCTGCAAGCTCTGAAAGACTCTTCCAAACCACCCCACAGGTAAATAAGATGTGTGTGTGTGTGTGTGTGTGAGTTTGAGTGAGTGTATGTTTGAGTGTTTGTACGTACGTTTGCTTATGGGTGTGTGCGTGCGTGTGTGGGTGGGTGGATGTTCGTGCGTGTTGTGTTTGTATGTGTACACGTGCGTGTGTGTTTATATGTGTAAGTATGTCTGTTTGTGCTCGTGTGTGTATGTGCGTGTGTGTTAGCTTGTGTATTTGAGCGTATGTGTTTGTATGTGTTTGTATGTGTGTGTGTGTGTGTATTTTCGTGTGTGTGTGTGTGTTTTCGTGTGTTTGTGTGCGTTTTCGTGTGTTTGTGTGTGTTTGCGTGCATGCGTGCGTGCGTGTGTGTATGTAAGTGTGTTTTCGTTTATATGAATGTGTTTGTATGTGAGTGTGTGTCTGCGTGTATACGTGTATGTGTGTGCATGTGTTTGTATGTGTGTTTGAGTGTGTGTGTGTGGATGTTTACGTATGTGCGTCTGTTTGTGTGTGTGTGTGTGTGTGTTTTCGTGTGTGCATGTGTTTTCGTGTTAGTGTGTGTTTTTTTTTCGTGTGTGTGTGTGTGTGTTTTTTTTTTTTTTTCGTGTGTATCAGTCTGTGTGTATGCGAGCATATATGTGTGCGTGTGTTTGTATATGAGTGTGTATGTGTGCGTTTTCGTGTGTATGTGTGTGTGTGCATAAAATATGAAAAAACAAGCTATACAACGGATTATTCATAGTTGAATTGTTTGCCAATGTTCTACGTTTTGGTTTTTACATGAAGCCATCGTCAAGGCGTTTTAAATGAAACGAAAAATGAGAAAAATAAGGAAATACGTTATAAATGTTTAAATACTAATAACATCTCACAGTTTTGAAATAGAACACCAGGAACGAAAATAGAGTTTTTAAAACTTTTTCACATTTTTTTCTGCTGTATGGATGCACTACATGGACGCTAACAAAACGGCTGGAGAAGAAGCTAGACGGCAATTACACAAGAATGTTGCGAGCAATATTGAACAAATCCTGGCGGCAACACCCCACAAGGCACCAACTATACGGCCACCTGCCTCCCATCTCGAAAACTATCCTAGTTAGACGAACCAGACATGCAGGACACTGCTGGAGAAGCAGGAACAAACTCATAAGTGATGTACTCTTATGGACCCCCGCATATGGCCTGACAAAAGCAGGACGACCAGCTCGAACATACATTTAGCAGCTATGTGAGGATACGGGATGTAGCCCTGAAGACCTGCCAGAGGCGATGAACGATAGGGAAAAGTGGCGAAAGAGGGTCAGGGATGTCCGTGCTAGTGGCACGACATGATGAGGATGATGATGATGATTTAAAAAAAGAAAAATCAACACTTAGATATAATTCTGACGATACAACATCACGTATTTAAACGCCCTGATGATGGTTTAAAGTAAAAACTGAAACACTAAACGTTGACAAATAATTTAACTATAAATAACATCATTTTTTGAATACTTTGTTTTTTTTAGTTTTGTGTTTTTTTTTTGTTTTTTTTGTTTTTGTTTTTTTGTTGTGTTTTTGTTTTCTTTACTTTTTTCTTCTTTTTTTTCTGCATTTTTAAAAATATTTGTACATCTAAATACTGTTGGATTTTCTTCCTTTTTCCCTTATATATATATATATATATATTGAGAAAGAGAGAGAGAGAGAAAGAGAGAGGATGAAAAAAGGAGAATTTGTGGGGAATCAAAGAAATAGAGAGAGAGAGAGAGAGAGAGAGAGAGCAATGAACAAATGAAATAGAAAGAGAGGAGAAAAAAATAGAGAGAATAAGTGAGGAATGAAAGAAAGAGAGAGAGAATAAAGAACGATAGATAGAGAGAGAGAGAGAGAGGGAGAGAGAGAGAGAGCTGAGAAAAGATGTGTGAGAGAGAAAGAAAGAGAGAAAACGAAAGAGAGTGTGTGTGTGTGGAGAAAGAAAGAAAGAAAGAAAGAAAGAAAGAAAGAAAGAGCGGATAATAAAAGAGAGAATGAGAGAGCGATGAATGAAAGAGACAGGTGAGAGAGAGGGACAGAGAGGGACAGAGAGAGAGAGAGAGGAGAATGAACGAAAGGGAGAAAAGGCGGGAAACGAAATTGAGAGAAAAAGCAAAGAACGGAAGAGAATGAGAGTTTGAGACAAAGAGAGAGAGGGGGGACGAATGAAGACTAAAAGAAAGAATTAAATATCAGAGAAAAGAAATTTAGATAAAAGAGAGTGAGAGAGAAAGAGAGAGTAAGCGATAAAAAGAGACTGAGAGAGAGAAAGAGAAAGAAGAAGTGAGATTGAGAGAGAAAAAGAAAGAGAGGATGATTTTTTTCTCCATTTTTTTGTTTGTTTGCTTGTTTTGTTTTATTTGATTTGATTTTTTAACAGCATTATTTTATTTATTTATTTATTTATTTGTAGATTCCAGTCTTACCAGACCCAACAACCCCTCAGTCGGGTCCAGTATATCTTCCCGACTTCCGGGATATAGAGAATACCTATTTGAATTCGGTTCCGGAGAATGCTTTGTTTGAAAACACAAAAACTGAACAAGACACGGACTCTCCAGACAGTGGTCACAAGGAGATGTCTTCAGACAGTTTGTCCTGCAACCTGACCAATAGTTCCGACTCCAAATGCTGGCAGTACGACAGTTTTTGTCGTCACTCCCAGCCGGGCAATAATTACAGTAACACAAATGCAACGGGCGTAAACATGACCGGCTCACGGTCAACAGAACCGCGCCAGAACCACAACGTTGCCAACCAGCATCACAAGACTTACAACAACAACAATATCAACAACAACATCAACAACAACAATATCAACAACAACAACAACAACATCAACAACAACAATAACAACAACAACAATAACCCCTTCTCTAAGAACAGCATGGTCTCCCCAAAAAGACGCGATGATATCAAAATTATCACGCCGGTCCCTGCGCAAGACGCCAGCGGCAATAGGCTCGAGTTGAAGTTAGGTATCGCCCCTAAAATCGACCCACCGCCCAAATACACGAGAAGTCCGCGCCCTTTATCGGTCGAATCTGATACGTCGGTCAACTTTCGTGATACGAACGCTAACACACAACATCTCAATCAACGCAACCGGCAACATTCGGACACTAATGATTATTACACATTCACAGGCTCTGCGGCGCTAAATCCGGGACAGCCACAGCAGACCATTGAGAATTACCAAAACTGTGAATACCGACACTCGACTGATAGCAAATCGGCATCGTCGACATCTTTAACGTCACTCACGGTTCCCGCCCCCAACGCGGGATCAATATCGACAACCAAGGCGCTAGTCAATAATCACCCGCCAACAGTTCACAAGATTCACATCAACAATTTAATGATCGGAGGTATGAAAATGACCACACCGTTACCACCTCTTGGGCCCCAAAACGCTGTCATTTTAAACGGGCCGGCTAACAACAACAGCCACGGGACGAACAACAAACAAGCTCCCACCCTGACTTCGTTCACGACGTCCCCAATGACGTCGACAACGTCACCGTTGACGTTGACAACTTTTGCAACGTCTACCGTCGCTATCACAACCACGCAGAAGCAACAGCAGCAACTGCAGCTGCAGCAGCAACAACAACAGCAGCAGCAGCAACAACAACAACAAACGCAACAAAAACAGCAGATGTTGAATTCACACAACATTCAACCCCCGGCTTACGAAGACATCTGTCCACAACTCTTACCGTGCAGCAATTCCGACGATGACAATTCCGAAGATTCAGGCTTGCCCATTGTCCACCAGATGCCTAGACGGCTCGATTCGATGACCTTCGACGAATTTGAAGCTCTCAGTAGTTGAACCAAAAAAAGAAGTGACCTAAATCATTAAAAAAAAAATCTTTCCTCCGTTCAAACAAAACAAACAAAACAAAACAAAAATTAAACACTGGCAACAGGAAAAGAGTCCCGAAGCTTATTCCGAATTCAGCCATAGAACGAATCATAAAAATAATTATTTCTTGACAATTTCACTCCTATAGGAAACTTAGGCCCCGTGAAATTTCCTTTAAAATTACACCAGGTATCTTGGTTCAATATCTACTTGTTAATATAAATTGGTTTTGACGGCCCAAAAATACTTAAGCAATGATATAAAATTCCATCGATGACTTATCTAATTTAACAGTGGCTTCGTGTTTAAAAAGCACTGGTGAATAATTCAGACGAACATTTTGTCGTTATTGTCAAGATCACTGTCTCGGGCGTGCGTCTCTCCATCTATCTTAAGCTGTATATCACATTTATTAACCAAGTGACAGAGATATTTTTTTAAATACCGGTACACCGTAAGTTTTCTGGCATCTCTCGTTCCACAATCATACCGGATAATCTGATTTCCCAGACTAACTGATGTCAGATAATCATACTACAATAAAACACCTCTGACTCAGCAATCATGAATATCTCATTTCTTAAGAACTGCTGTGATTATTATTTACTCATTTTCGAGTTTTTTTCACACCAGCGTTAGCCGATTGTTTCTCACTGGTGTTGAGTGACAGCAAGTCTCCTCAAGTCTCCAGGACTCTACTCAGTATTTTGGCCAATTATTATCATCATTATTATTAGCAAAATTTTTACTGAAGTCTGAGCGACAGGAAGTCCCCTCAGGTTACAAGGACTTGTTTAAGTGTTTATTATTATTATTATTATTATTATTATTATTATTATTATTATTATTATTATTATCATAATTAAAATAGAATTATTAGAAGCTTAAATACTAATTTTGAATTAAAGGATTGGGTACTTTCATTTGAATTAAAAGAGGTACTACCATATCATCAACTCCGGTAAAATAGACGGTATACCAGTTTTAAAAAATTGGTCGACAAAATTTATTATATATATATATATATATATATATATATCACTGTCATGTGAGTCTTTGTTAAATGAGGAACGAAGAGCGGGAGGAAATTTGAATTACTAGATGTGTTGTACACAATCAAAAGACTCGAGAGCCCACCGGCTACAATGTAGTGATCAAAATAACAAAGATTGGGATCTTAGTCTGAACAATTTGCAGTCTAACATCAAATCAGGTCTCTGACAATATTATATATATATATATATATATATATATATATATGTCAATAACCAAAGCAAAATGAACAAAAAGAAAGACGAGAAAAAAAGAAATTGTCACGTGATAATCGTTTTTAAATGGATCGTTCTTTGGACACACACAGTAAATGATGGACCGGAAGCCAAATCTTTAACTAAACAATTTATTCTCTTAAAATCAATCAATTAACAAGTGTAGCTATTTTTCTAAGAGTCAGACAAATTATTTGCAAGGGTCAGTTGAATCATTAAAAAAGGAGTCAGATCAGGAAAGCCAATTGAGAAGCGAAAAAAAAGCTTTAAACAACACAAACTGATCCCGGGATCAATTGTTGAATCGTAGGACCTTTTTGAGAAAAGTTCAAGGTCTTTTGTTGGACAACATATACGAAAGAATGGGAACAGGTGCAGCGTGCCAACCTGTGGAAGGTCACTGATTTGACGACTTTGCTTTGTCAATGGATCCACGGTTCAAGAATTGAACCGTAAAACAATCTGAGAAAAGTTCAAGGTCTTTTGTTGAATATGTGAAAGAATTGTAACAGTTGTGGTGTGCCTACCTATGGAAGGTGTTCTATCAGGAGTCAAAAGAGAAAAAGGAAAGCTATAAGATATATTCGGAGATCAGTTGTTGTACTACGGTCACTTTTTTTTATAGAAAAGGTCCAACAAAAAGCAAATATAATCTGTTAATAGATGTGTTGTTCTACCTATGGGAGGTCACCAGTTAAAAGGGGTTGACTCGAAGAGTAAATCTATTTCACTGGATCCAGAGTTCAACTGTTGAATTACAAAAATTTGGGGGGAAAGACCAAGATTTTTTTTTTTTTTTTGCGAAATCCGTTGATAGAAAGGATTCCGATCAAACTGGCAGTTGAACGAGTAAAACTTTAACGCAAAATGTGGAGATATCCCGAGATCAATTGTTTTATCAAAAAAACTTTTGAAAATGACTCAAAAATTTTTGTTTGTTTGTTTGTTTTTTGTTGGTTTATTTTTTATTCTAATTTTTTTTTTTTTTTTTTTTGTGGGAAGGGTTCTTTGGGGCTAAATATGAAAGAACCTGTTAGCGGCAATAGTATACTTGATCCTGATCTGTTTCCTATATTTTAGAAAAATGACTTCACTGAGGCGAGAATCTTAAGAACATTGAGAAAGATGCGGAGAGATTTCCTTCTTTTTTTAATTTTTTTTTTTTTATAAAGACGGGTTGATTTTTTTTAAATAGGTGTCATTCCTTGATAGTTGATATTTGCAGACTTTACGCGGTCACTTGACACCTAGTGAAAAACTTACTTCGTTAAATATCTATCTATATACCTATCAATTAATCTATCAATATTATTATTATTATTATCATTATTATTATTATTATTATTATTGTCATACCTACCTAAATACTTACAGAGATTAATCATTGTAATTACAGGATAAATTAAACTTATAAGCCTTTATTCAAAATATAACTATGTTTATATAGTAGATATAGACCTTTGTTCAAAATACGTAGGTGTTGATTTAACATACCATTACTCAAGGTTTTTTTAAGCCATTTAGAAAGCATCAAAAAAGAAAATTATTCTATGCTGGAAAATAAGATATGAAAAAATTGTTTATTTGTTTTTGTTTTGATTTTTTTTTTTTTTTTTTTTTTTTTTCAGTTTATTTCCTAGTTTTAAATTCGGAATTATCTTTCTCCTAGACTGGCTGCTCTCCCGTGCCAGTCTGTATATTATTTTATCCAATACTTTATATGGAAACTGTTCCACAATCATTCGAGCTGTTTATTTTATGGGAGTTGGAATATTCCTGCTCACATAATGACATAACTGAACTTCTATTTTTTGTGTGTGTGTAGGCGGGTGTAGAAATAGTTCCTTGTACAATTTTTACCATTTAACAAGGGACTTTTGCTTATCTTGTGGCTAGCATATGTTTTCTAAGGTAAAAGGAAGACGCCATTTAAATTGGGAAGATGATTTTGTAATATATTGTAATATAGTAACCCAATTCTTTTTGTAACTTTAAAATCAATTTGTCGTTTTTTATTTTCGGGAAGTATTTGGATAAATACTTATAAATTCCAATAAAGATATTTAGGATTTGAATGAGTATATATATATATATATATATATATATATATATAGTCATTGAATAAAGATAGTTACATTTCATGGATTTTGAATAGAGATTCACAAGTTTTAAGTGGATGTGCTTATATTTTGAATAAAGGTTTGTGTTTTGAATAAAAATTCCTTAGGATTTAGAATTACCCTGTAAAAACATTGACAGAACTTTATTTGACAATTCCAGTATTGTTTGTTTTTGTTTTTGTTTTGTTTTGTTTTGTTTTTTTAATTTCATTTCTTCTTCTTCTTCTTCTTCTTCTTCTTCTTCTTCTTCTTCTTCTTCTTCTTCTTCTTCTTTGTTGTAAATTACAATTAAGTCAAACTGAAATTTAAAACGGGCTTGACAGAAGCAAAAAAATGTATGAAAAGAAACACACACACACACACACACACACACACACACACACACACACATATATATATATATATATATATATATATATATATATATATATATATATATATATATATGCAAAAACAAAAACATACACATATGCACACACCTACGTTTTGTTACCAGAATATTTCGTTTGTTTTTTTTTTTGTTTGTTTTTTTTTTAATCCATATTTTGTTGTTGAACATCAGATTGTTGTTACCTCCCCTTAAAGATGATTAGCTAATGTTCCCCCACTTTTTCCCCCCAATAAAAAAAGCCAACTCGTCTTCCTTCCATGGAGGATATTTTTTGATATCATTGTCACCGGGTTTGAATCGTGTGTGGCGCGAAAAACACGGCCCGGTTCTTCTACCAGGAAGAGAGGGAGCGAGGAAGAGATTGAAGAAATGTTCTGATAACGTTTGTTGATGATAATTTTGATGATGATGGTGATGTAGATGGTGATGAAGATGTTAGTGGTTACATACAATTTTTCTTTTTTTTTTTTTTTTAATGATTATTCGAAGGAATTTTCCCAGGGATCTACAATTGCAGTTGCACGATTTTTTACTTATTTATTTTATTTTATTTATTTATTTAATTTTTTTTTTTAAAAAGAAATGTTTAAAAAATCTTTTTAATCAAAAAAAGAAAAAAAAATTTTTTTTAAAGAAGTGATATTGGTATGAAAAAAATGTCATATTTTAATCTACTACAAAGCTTAATCCCAAAATCACGGTTCCCGCTAGTTAAGCAACGTCTTAGTACTTCGATAGGTGACCAAACAATTACGTACTGTAAGCTATTTAAAGCCTATTTGCCTAAACCTACTTCAATAAATTCTTAGGGACACCGGGAGGTGTAATAGTTACTCAGGACATTGTTCAGGAGTAAGATTCTCACTGAGTGCATCAAACAAGAATATGCCGAACGATCTAAATCGTTTAGTAAGTAATCAGGAAAAGATAACTCTTTAAAAATTTCTAAGAGTTACTTCCCTTGGTAAAGCAAGCCTCTTTTTTTAGTTTTTTTTTTTCTAGTTGACAGTTTAAGTTACTTTCGTTTATTTATAAAATGATTGATATTTATTCGATCACTAATTAAAAGATTTATGGATTTTCTTCACCTAAAATCGTATTTTTCGGTACACAGCAAATTCAGAAAATAAATAAATTGACATAATGATGACATCTGTCAGTCTGTACGCAGGCCTGGGCAAGGTTGTATAGAAGGCAGGCAGTTATTCCCTCCATCCACGCCATCTATAGGAGGGGCAAAGTTCGATACGTCTTGACACCAGTGTCGGCGCATCAGATGCAAGAACGAGGTTGAAAGGAAGCTTAAATTGACCGAAGGACGCCAGCTTCTGATTTTGAATACATCATTCTCCTAAACTGGCGACTGACCAAAACTAGAGAGATCAGTGATGATATCTTTTTGTAAAAGTAAAAATTCCTCCGAACAGAAGCCTATTATTATTATTATTATTATTATTATTATTATTATCATTATTATTATTCATTAGAGTTTTTCACATCAGCCTAAACTGAAGGTCTTCCTCTGGAGTTTGAGTGACAGCAAGTCTCCTCAAGTCTCCAGTACTTTCCTCAGTAATGCTGTCGTTTGGATAGTCTTGATTATTTTATGTTAAGAGTTTTAAGTAGCCATTCTAATTCCAATTTAAATATAACAATCTGACTTATAAAAGGCATGTGCGGTACTTTTTTCATCAAACCAAATCACCTTAAAAAATAGATAGGGCCGGGTAGCATATACGAATACATACATCAATTTGAAAAAAAAATTTTAAAAGGAAAAAAAAAAAGGAAAAATATGAAAAATATTTTTTTAAATGAGTAATTAAAAATTACTCAAAAAAATTTCCTTTTCGTTTTTTTTTTTTTTTTTTTTTTTTTTGTTTTTTTTTTTACTATCATTATATATAACAATTTTGTTGATATAGAAATGCGAACAATTGCAATTTACTTATCGACCCTGGAAAATAGATCGTCGAATATTTTTTGTTTATTGTATTTTGAACAGGACGGGACGGAACATTAGGTTTACCATGAAAATGTTTGTTTTTTTCGGCCTTGGTCACTGAACAAAGAAAAGAAAGAAAAACTTTTCTTTTTTTTTTCTTTTTTTAAACCGAATTAACATTTTGATGGAAGTATTTTACGACACTTTTATTTTCTAAAATGAACACAACAGAAACATTTTTTTAAATGCATTTTAAATACATCGGAAACGAAAACTAATCATTTGAAAATAAATTTTAAAAAATCTTTTCAGTAAAACAAGCATGTTGTTTTTGATACAAGTAGAAATGTTCTTTCTTAAATTCGAAAAACCCAGTTTTAAAGATTAGACAGTATTTTTTATTTAGTGTGTTTGAAATGGATTTATTAACTTAAAAAGGTCACTTTCATGGTCGTTTTTTTCATTGATTGACTCTTATAGGCAAGTTGTTAAGTGTTATTGATAACGAAAATAAACTAGCTGAATATGTTTTGTGTCACGTGACTTGGATATTATAGATGTTGGCCACAAATTTTTTTTTTTAAATACTATCTCTTCTCAAATATGCGTTATATTTACACATATTTCCAAAGTTAAATGCACCATCTATTATGGGACAGAAATAATACGAAGAATATTATTTAAAAAAAATAATTCACAGCTAAATTTTACTGAGATATGATTAAACAAAAGAAAAAACAAGAAAAAAAAGCATCGTAATTATTTTCATAGTGATACTGTTTAAATTCAACAAAACTGGAGCAAAAAACATCCTTAAAAGGTTTTTCACACACACACACACACACACACACACACACACACACACACACACACACATATATATATATATATATATATATATATATATATATATATATATATATATATACGTAAAAGTTGTGTAGATTATATTATTATCGAGTTCTTTCGTATCTGTTGGACGCAGAAGTGACCCATCTCGAAAGGATAAAGTTTTTACGATACACCATTTCATATGACATGTAACAATGACGAAATAATTACTTGTTTTTTGGGGGGTCTTTTTTGTAATACAGAATAAATAGATTCTTCACATAATCCATCAATTTGGCACCAAAGACTTATTGGGTTGCCTGGAGGTGGAGAAGATATCTAGTCTAGTCCCCACTCACTAAATACCCATATTAGCATTAGTATGTCCATAATATACTAACACTGATTAAACGGAAGGAAAGCCAAGCTAATTTACACTTACAGAAACATTTTATGCATAATATATTTATAAATAGTATAGAAAAAATACATAAACGTCTACACAGGTAAAATATGCAGGTATTGTTTTTCTGAATGTTGGCAGAAAATTAGTGAAAGTAGGGGTTTTTTTTCTTTCTATTTAAATGTGTATTTTTTTAACATAAAGAGTTAAAATTGAATTTAAAATTTAAAATTTGAAAATGCAATTTAATCAAAACTAGATCAAATTTAGATTAAAATAAGAATTCTATTGATTTAAGAAAATAAAATATATGGTGAAAATGTGTTCTTTTGAGATTAACCATCTTTGAGTTTAACGGAATCGAATTGATCGAATTTTTTTTTTTTTTTTTGCTTTCTTTTCCAAAGAAATAACAGATACCATTTGATATACTTTTTTTCTTTCTTTCTTTTTTTTTCTTTTTTCTTTTTTTTTTTTTTTAATTATTATTTACTTGTTTAGTTGTATTATCTGAACCAATGGATCTTTACGATGTCGACCAAAAGAGATAACAGTTTTACATCCGGTATCTGACTCAGACGCAACAGATCAGATTCGCTTTTAAGATCAAGACTTGAATCAACAGTCAACTTCTGAAACCAGAAGTTTCTTTTTTTTTTTTTTTTTCTTTTTCTTTTTCTTTTTTGTCACGTGACTTAACCAACAATGGGTCTGTGTCTAACTTACTGGATTTTAGTGAACCAACTTTAAATAATTTTTTTAATAAATAAATAAATAAATAAAGACATTTGAAAAATTAACATACAAACATATTTTGAAAGATTTTTTTTAAAAAGATCAAAAAAAAAATAAAATAAAATATGAAAACAAAACCTCGAGAGAAAAAGAATTTTTGGTTTCTGTGTGTATTCAATACTTCCACAGTGAATAAAGACGCTTAATTTATTCTCTTTCATCATATCGACTTGTCTTTTTATTTGATTTCATTTATCGCTTTGTTTTGTCTGTATGGCGTTGAGTGATTTTAAAGGCATGTCAACCTGTCAATGGCTATTTTATGCCCCCAGGTTAGAGAACTGAGTTCATATTAATATTTTTTGTGTGGTCTTGTTTCTTTCAATTTTTGTTTTTGTTTCTTGCTTTTTTAGTTTTTTATTCATTTATTTATTTATTTATCATAACATGATTCCCATCGAATACAAATAATTTTTTAGACATATCTATTTGACTCTTAGATGCGACCCTAACAAGTACTTCCACTCCGGGTCAGAGAAGACCTGAGAGTAATGACGATCGAGGGATTTCGAATTCTCCAGAAGGAATTATTTGGAATGGTTTGCTTTGCTTTGCTAGGGTTGTTTAATGGCATATCAACCTTCGTGGGTAATTTAACGCCAAAGCCATCCTTGTCAAAGAACTAGTAGTACTAGCAAAAGTGATTCACCTCCAAAGCAGTTTTATTAAGATCGAGTCAAACTAGTAATGAAATAATGATGGTTTGGTTTGTTTTCTTTGTTTAATGGCATATCAACTTTCGCGGATAATTTAATGCCGAAGCTATCTTTGTTGAAGAACAGTAGTGGTGTGGAGGTTAATAAAAAGAAAAATAAGATTTAAAAATTCAAAAGGTTGCGGTTCCCAGAAACCCCTGCCAGGAAGTAAGAGCCGCGCGTGCCTTAAAGACAAGACCTACCGGCGTTAGAAAAAAAAAACCGTTCTCACTTCAGCTTTACCTTTGATTCTAGACGGGCCTTCCTTCCTTCCTTCCTTCCTTCCTTCCTTCCTTCCTTCCTTCCTTCCTTCCTTCCTTCGGTTGCTAGCAGGCAGCATATGTGTCTGCCCAAGCATCGTACTTAGCAGAAGACCCGTGTCTTCTCACCAGCTGGACTTATCACCGTCTACTAAAAGCGCAGACTTTGGACTTAAAACACACCGAAAAGACAAGTACATTTCAACGCCTTGTTTGGGAGTGGCAACTGTTTTTCTATTCGTCCTGGAAAACATTTCTTCGCTACAGAATAGCTGTACGGAACCCAAAAATAAAGTTGAAATTTAAAAGGTATCTTAGTCTCTTTCCTTCCTTCCTTCAGTAATTCTTTTGCAGCCTTCACAGACAAAGAAAACACCAACGAAATAAAACGGAGTGGAGAAGAAAGAAATGGAATCAGATACGCTAAAACCAAATACCCACAACTTACGAAACTAAAAACCAAATAAGATAACACCCCCACCAATTCTCTTTTCCCCATAATAGCACAATTTAACCCATCGCTGTAGGGGGATAAAGGAGTTCTTATTTTTCCCAAGGGTATTAGTCCGAAAGTGAATGTAATGGCATGACTAGAGTTCGAACTCGCTAACTACAATGTCACAATCGTGTACGTTAGCCACGAGGACTCCTCTATAATGTGTTATGAAACTATTTTCGCTGTCCCCATCCACAAACATCTTTGTTACCATGGCGACAAATGGCGACTCTTGGTCATCAATGTTCCTCAGACTCCTACATTTTACAATAATCTATCATATGTTTAGAACGTCAATGAAGAAAACTTGAAGTGATCTCGGTGATCCAAGTTCGAAACCTGAACGAGGCTGTTTGCATTTCACATGTAATATAATGACGGAGGGATTTCGTTTTATATATCTTGCCTTTGGGTTTAGTTAGGCTGAGAAACTTTCGGCTCAGCACATGGGTTCGTTAGGTGCAAACTTGAGCATAGGTGTTGACGCACGCGCGAGGAGGATGTGTCGTTCACAGATGTCAAAATAAAAATCCCAGAGAGAGGTTGACCAGTGGATGTGAATGACGTCATGCACCGGAAGCGCGCGCGGAGGATTTTGGGGATTTTGAAAAAGTCAGTTGTGGGGGGGGGGCAGATGGAAAAGCCAGCATAGAAAGAATGTGCATCTCTCTTCCTTATGTCGAAACCTTTAACTCAAAGGTAATAAAAGGTTTCGTACCTGAACTAAGAAGTCGTTATGTGTTTTTCGTGTTTCGGGATTCCTATGTTCTATGTATATATGTTTTGAACATTCTATGTACGTTTCACATATTCGTATATGGCTATGTTACACACATAGCACTAATATCGTTGGAAAAGCATGAATCCAACTATTCTCTCTCCAGCTATTGGTAAATAGTAAGTCAGACTAGGCTCTTTAACCGTGTCATGGCAACTGATCAAGAAGGAAAACTCTGAATTTAAACCACTTGGAGAGGGATGGGCTCCGCTAAGCTATTCCCTCACATGAATAAGTCTCCCTACGACGAAACCAGATCACGGAATAAGTTGTAAGTATTTCGTATAATCTAAAATATAAGAATGATTTTAGCATCAACCTACTTTTTTTTTCTTAATATAATTCATATCTTTGGGCCTGAGCAGTTTTGCGCAACTTATTCTTGACAACTGACCAAACTGCCAAATACAAATATATTTTCCCTTTATCCGTTGTACGTATTTTTGACCAAGGTTAAGTAGCTGTCTTGAATTATAACCACACAATATCTGGGTCAGTGGAACAGATCACAGAACTCTATACGACAAAAATACCCACAAGCACGAACGAAATTTTGTTGAATCTTCAATCTTTTTTTAATAATTAAATTTCCCGCATATTATATCATAAATTTCCAGAAAATTTTATTTGCAGCTGAAATTTAACTGCTAAGTTTAAAGAAGAATATTTTCTTTAAAAAACTGGGAAAAAATCATAATGATATTTTATAATTTCAGGCAGAGATCTATTTGTCTGCGTCTCATTATTAGAAAGAGTACGTTTACTTGTTTGAGTCCCATTAAAAGAAGTACGTTGACTTATCTGGGTCACTTTAAAAGGAGTACGTTTATTTGTCTAGGTTACATTGTTAAAAAGAGTACGTTTATTTGTCTGGGTTACATTATTAGAAGAAGTGCGTTTATTTGTCTGGGTCACAATATTGGAAAGAGTACGTTTACTTATCTGAGTAACATTATTAGAAAGAGTACGTTTACTTACTTGAGTCACATTAAAAGGAGTACGTTTAGTTGTCTGGGCCACTTTATTAGGAGTACGTTTACTTATCTGGGTCACAATATTGGAAAGAGTCGGTTTATTTGTCCGGGTCACATTATTAAAAAGAGTACGGTTACTTTTTTGGGTCACTTTAAAAGGAGTACGTTTATTTGTCTGGGTCACATAATTAAAAATAATACGTTTATTTGTCTGGATCATATCATTAGAAAGAGTACGTTTATTTTTCCGGCTCACAATATTAGAAAGAGTACGTTTATTTGTACGGGTCACATTATTAGAAAGAGTACGATTATTTGTCCGGGTCACAATATTAGAAAGAGTACGTTTATTTGACTGGGTCACATTATTAGAAAGAGTACGTTTATTTGTCTGGGTCACATGATTAGAAAGAGTACGTTTATTTGTCTGGCTCACAATATTAGAAAGAGTACGTTTATTTGTACGGGTCACATTATTAGAAAGAGTACGATTATTTGTCCGGGTCACAATATTAGAAAGAGTACGTTTATTTGACTGGGTCACATTATTAGAAAGAGTACGTTTATTTTTCCGGGTCACATTATTAGAAAGAGTACGTTTATTTGTCTGGGTCACATTATTAGAAAGAGTACGTTTACTCGTTTGGGTCACAATGTTAGAAAGAGTACGTTTATTTGTTTGTGTCACAATACTAGAAGGAGTACGTTTATTTGTCTGGGTCACACTATTAGAAAGAGTACGTTTACTTGTTTGGGTCACATTAAAAGAAGTACGTTTATTTGTCTCGGTTCAATTATTAGTCTAAATTTCTGAGAAGAAACTTGATAATTTTCATCTCTTCGAATATTCAGAGATTTGTCTTCATCTTTATTGTTATATTAACAAAGTTTAGACAAATGGCGCAGAGGATAAAGCGGTTGGTTGAAAAGTGATTCTATGTGAAATCATCAGAAAATTTCTGGTTCAATCCCAGCTACAGTCAAAATGACAAGAAATGCTTGTACCCGGTTATGGTTAATGAATTAAACGAATCTACCCCATTGATTAAATAAAGGGTTCAGTTCAAAGTTCTGTGTAGGTTCCTAAATTCCATATGAAATACCTAATGAAGAACGTGTCGGCCGAATATCGGCGTATAAAACGCCGGGGTTTATAAGACGCACCCCAATTTCAGCAGGGCAAATCAAGAAAAAGAAGAACTAATATTAAACGTGATGAAATTAAAATAATGAATATTAACAATTATAACACTTTTAATCTGCATAATTGCCTTTCAAATAAAGACAATAGGCATAGGAATGTTACTCTAAAATCTAAGCAAATAGGAGTTGCCAGGAAGCTAAGTTTGGTCAACTATTGCGAATTTTAAACCTACATATGGTACGAGATCCTTAGATAAGTTTCCAGATTTTTTTCGTATGGGCACTTTTATTGAGAGTACACACATGAAACACTAGTCCCCTTCGAAGTAATCTCCTCCGTCTGCAATGCACTTGTTGTACTGTTCCAACAACTTCTCAAATGCCCCATGGAAGTCCTCTTGTATGAGTGTGTCAATGACCTTCGTCACAGCCTCTTTCATCTCCTCAATTGTCTCATAACGACAGCCTCTGAGCTTATGGAATAACCAAAAGTCACAGGGAGCAAGGTTTGGACTATAGGGACGGTGACGAAATGTCTTGATGCCCATCTTGGTCAAATAGTCTGTGACAAGGATGGAGTTGTGGACAGGTGCATTGTCCTGGTGGAAATGCCACTGACCCGATTTGAAGAGTGCTGGCCTCTTCCCAAGGAATATCTACCTGAACTCCCTTAAAACCTCAACATAGTAACCCTAACCCTAACCCTTTGGCCAATCAACTCTGGTCTCCTGACTTCCTTACTCCTCGCACACCTCTCATCATCCCTCACAGACTCCCTGCCTTCCTTGAATCTCTTATGCCACTCAAAAACCGATGCTCGATTCATGCAAGATGGTCGAAAAGCAGTCCGAAGCATCCCATACGTTTTTGTGGCATTTTTTCCAAGTTTAAAACACAATTTTATTGCATATCGTTCTTCTAAAGTGTCCTCACGTCCAGATTGAATTTTTTGAAATTCACCAGCGGTGACAATCGGGCTTTAGTATGGTGTATTCCAATTCCGGCAGTAGCTGTTCATTTGAAGCTGAAATCATAAAAATTGGTCAGTCATCTCAAGGAATATCTACCTGAACTCCCTTAAAACCTCAATATAGTAACCCTAACCCTTTGGCCAATCAACTCTGGTCTCCTGACTTCCTTACTCCTCCCACACCTCTCATCATCCCTCACAGACTCCCTGCCTTCCTTGAATCTCTTATACCACTCAAAAACTGATGCTCGATCCATGCAAGATGGTCGAAAAGCAGTCTGAAGCATTCCATACATTTCTGTAGCATTTTTTCCAAGTTTAAAACACAATTTTATTGAATATCGTTCTTCTAAAGTGTCAGATTGTATTTTTGAAATTCACCAGCTGTGACAATCAGGATTTAGTAGGGTGTATTCCAATTGCTGCTGTAGGTGTTCCTTTGAAGCTGAAATCATAAAAATTGGTCAGTCATCTCATAAGATGTATAGCAATAAGATAATGAATTTTCAAGAGTCTACGACAATTTTAAATGCCTATACAAAAAAGTCTGGAAACTTATTGAAGGCACCACGAATGTAAACCGCAGGGAAATTTTAAAAGCTCTTTCTAGTAAAAAAAAACAAAAAAAAGCAAGTGCACCGAATATGCCGTCAAATACAATAATATTTAGTTGCCCAGTACGAGTTTTTATGACTTGCCAGTTTAATTTTTTCTGGGATCTCTTTTATTAATCCAGAGCTATATTCGTTATCACCCTTTCCTGTTTGGCATTTAATGGATCTTCTTGGATGGATAAAACTTTCCCATAAATCATTTTTCTTTTTTCTATTTTTTTCTCTAAATTTCTGTCAAAAATTTTCAATTAAATTTAGATCCAGTGTCTTATCAGGCCACCTTTGGATTTTCTCTGCCCTTTGCCGAAGAAACGATAATCCATCTTGTACAGAGCAAAAGGGATTAATACTGATTAATCCCTTCTGCTCTGTAACAAAAAGCATTAACGTCCTGAAAAAAAAGTCTTGATCATCCCCAAAACAATTTTCCATCGATAGAATTTAAAAAATTATTAAGGATTTCAATAAGCTATTTACGGTAAAAACTAAAAAAAAACAAAAAAAAAAACAGATGAATATCATCTAGATTTGATAATTCCATAATTTTTGCCAAATGAGTGACCTCTAATTACGGACTTAAGAACGTATCCACACAGCGTAATGGTTAGCCAATGAAACTGGCAGACCAGAGTAAGATTCTCACTGAGTGTGCCTTGTTGACACAAGCAAAGTTTTCTTAGTGACAACTATGTACAAAGTCCATTGACTTACAGTCTCTCCGCAGATCAACGAGGTTAAGCAACGATTAACCGGCTCTGAACTTGGATGTATGACATCTCAGAAATAGTAACCTTACTCTCGTGTGTCCGACAAAGCAAAATAAATAAGTTTTAGGTTCAAATCATACTGAGAGCAACGGTTCCCGTCAGATTGCAAAAGTTGAGCAACAACAAGCCTATTAATTGTCTGAATTTTTTAGATGAAGCTTGATGATTTTTATCGTTATAGGTTTTCTTCATCTTTATCATATCATATTCACCAACCCCTCCGCTCGGGCAGGATATGACACAAGGTCAACTTTTAAGCGGAGTTTATCAGGTTTGAATTCAGAGTTTTCCTTCTCCTAGACTAGTTGCCTCATCAAGGCTGAAAAAAATCAGTCTGCCCTACTATTTACCCTATTTTTTAAGCGGAGTTTTAACAGGTTTGAATTCAGAGTTTTCCTTCTCCTAGACTAGTTGCCTCACCAAGGCTGAAGAACCTAGTCTGTCCTACTATTTACCCATTGCTGGAGGGAGAATAATTGGATTCATACCTTTCCCAAGGGAATTAGTGCTATATGAAATGCAATCAGTCTTCATCTTTATTGTTATTTCCTTAACGTTTCGGCCGATATGTCCCCCGAGCGGAACATTGGAGGATTAGGCGCCTTAAGGAATCAGCACATATAGTGGGCTACAATGATCTGCTGAGTTGACTGAGTATAGAGACGAATGCATTATGGGAACCGATAATTAAAAATGTTACATAAAAAAATCTGAATATGAGCATAGGTAAAAAATCATGCATAATGGTAGTCAAGTAAGAACATCAGGTTTATAAATCCCAAAATTCACTCTAAACTGTCCCGCAAGGCACATAGCGTAACGGTTATAGGCGTTGGTTTCCCTAAGTTTCAAAGTGGTTGCAGGTTCAATCCTGACTACAAGCGACTAACAGTACAGGAATATTTAACACTTGTACCTATGGCTAACGGAATCAGAACAGGTGACCCCCGTGGATTCAATAAAGGACGTAGTTCGAATTTCCGTAAAGGTTCCCGAGTTCAACAAACACCTGAAAAATGCCAGAGGACATATCGGCCGAAACGTTGTCGAAATAACAATAAAGATGAAGACAATAGTCCGAAAACAAGTCTATTGGGTACTGCGATGGGTAACCACTACTGGGATCAAAGCTTAGTAACACTTATATTAGTAACAATTATATAAGTGTTACTCATATATAAGTGTTACTAAGCTTTGATCACATTACTTACTCTTCCTTAGTGGTTACCCATCTCAGTTCACTGGCATTGTGCCTTCGCTTCAGTCTCATTGGGTGTCCCATTCATAACGACCTTTTGCCTTATCTAAGCAAAAAGCTTAGTGGAATTACAATTAGGTTTTCAGGTCGCCAAACCGAGCAAAATTTCTTATTAGCATCACTGGAAGCAATAGGAGGGTCACTTGGTGGCTCTCATCTCCATACGACAGGTTGGACTGGGTTACATTGTACAAGTAATAAGGAATAGTCCCAGGCCTGAATTAACTCTGCAATTTAACCTGCCACGCCAACACGACGATAAGAGCTTGAATTTAAATGCTTCCTTCGATTAGAAAGATTTGCCTAGCTACGGAGTCCCCCTTACTCTACTATTTTGTCAAAATAAGACAGAAAAAAAGGGAATGTACGCTTTTTCAAAGTATTAGCGTGAAGAGAAAAGAGTGTATGTACGTGATAGATAGATAGATAGATAGATAGATAGATAGATAGATAGATTCAGAAAAAGATAGATAGATAGATAGATAGATAGATAGATAGAGAGAGAGAGGAACAAAACAAGATAGATAGATAGATAGATAGATAAATAGATAGATTGATATGAACAGAACAAGCTATATATATATATATATATATATATATTAAATTATATATATATATATATATATGTGTGTGTGTGTGTGTGTGTGTGTGTGTGTGTGTGTGTGCATTTATGTATTTACAAAAGCAAAAATGAACTGAAATTGAAAGCTTAATTTTCTTCACTCACTAAGCCGACGAGATATTTTTTTCAGTAGTCGGGTAGAATTCAGGGAGAAATGGATGTATGCCTTTACTATCAAGGGTATTACAAAGTCTA
The DNA here is from genome assembly GCA_963585895.1 of Sepioteuthis lessoniana. NCBI lineage: Eukaryota > Metazoa > Mollusca > Cephalopoda > Myopsida > Loliginidae > Sepioteuthis > Sepioteuthis lessoniana. Next base: position 68,142 of record CAUZXS010001776.1, on the reverse strand, counting down.
CTTAACCATTTTGTCATTTATGAAAATTGTAAATATTTATAGCAACGTCAAAAGTTCAAGGGAGGTAATTCAGTTTTTAAATATCATAAGTTATTTCCCTTGAATAATTTTTCAAAATTGTTTTATTCGAATATTTACTGAATATATTTGATTCTTCGACGAGATGCAAGAATTAACAAGATTAACTAGCAGATTATTGCTAAAGAAATCGATTTTAACACGGTGATCCATGCTTTTGGCCTTTTTCTAAGAAAGAAAGAAAGAAAGAAAGAAAAGAAACTGAGAAAGAAAAATCTTAAAAGAAAAAATAAATAAAAATAGATAGAATGGGAGAAGAAAGAAAGAAAGAAAGAAAGAAAGAAAGAAAGGAACATTATGTCAAACAAAAGAAAGAAAGAAAAAAGGAACAAAGAAAGAAGGAAAGAAAGAAAGAAAGAAAGAATAGAAAAATTTATAAGAAAGAAAGAAAGAAAGAAAGGAAAGAAGAAATTGAATTCGCGCAAAAAATAATAGTTTTGTTTTTATATAGATCTGTCTACAGTCAGCGTGTAGTATCTGTATTCGTGGAATATTCTTCTTCGTTTTTTATTTGTTTGGGTTTTATGGCATATCAACCTTTGTAGCTTATCTAATTATCAAATCGATTTTTATACGAAAAAAGTTCTATTTTAAACAATTCAGTTGAGCATAAGTACATAGTTTAATTGTTCAAAACATTTCTATTTCAAGCTATTCAGTTGGTCAAACAGTTCTTATTCAAACAATTTAGTTTAGTATAAGTATAGTTTTTGTCCAAACACAGTTAAATGTCAAAAACAGTTCTATTTCAAACAATTCAGTTCAGCATAAGTACGCAGTTTACATGTAAAAACAGTTCTATTTCAAGCAGTTCAGTTTAGCATAAGTTGACATTTTACTTCTCTTTCACACATAGATAGGACCCTATTAGGTGCAACACACCATTTTTATACATATTAACAGTTATATTTCAAACAATTCACTTTAGTATAACTACACATTTTAAATGTCAAAACAGTTCTATTTCAAACACTTCAGTTTAGCATAAGGATACAGTTTAGTTCTGTTTGACTTTTAGATAGAACCCTATCAGGTGCTATCACTCCGGGCCAAAGTGGACCTACGAGCGATGGCAATGAAGGGGTACTCTGCATTCCCCAAAGGTCCTGCATTACTGGAACCTCACCATCAGATTGTTTTGTATCATATCTAGGACACTCGTTGATGGGAGGGTGTTACCCCTCTGCAGAGATGCAGAGATTCTACAGCCCCAGCCAACTAGGCAAGTGGAATCTTCTTGAAATAATAATCATTATTTCGAAAATAATACGAATGATTGCAAAAATCTAAGAAAATTTTGATCATACAATTATAAGAATTTTTTTTTAAAAAAGTAAAAAGAAAAAAATATGGCACACATCGGATGGAAAATTAAAAGGGACTGAAAGAGAGAAGGAAACAGCAGAAAAAGAAAGAACGAGAAAATATTGAAAAGAAAGAAAGAAAGAAAGAAAGAAAGAAAGAAAGAAAGAAAGAAAGAAAGAAATTTATTGCTGAGGAAAAAGAAAGAAAAAACATAAAATAAAAAAACTAGACAAAGAAAGAAATACAAAAAAGTAAGGAAAAATGAAACGTACTGCAAATAGAAAAATAGAAAGAAAAAGAAACAAAGAAATGAGCGTCAGGCAAATAGAAGAAAGAAAGAAAGAAAGAAAGAAAGAAAGAAAGAACGAAAGAAAGAAAGGAAGAAAGAAAGAAAGAAAGAAAGAAAGAAAGAAAGAAATTTATGAGGAAAAAGGAAGAACAAGAATAAGATAAAAAACTAAAGAAAGAAAGAAATACAAAAAAGTAAGGAAAAGAAACAAAGAAATGAGCGTCAAGAAAGAAAGAAAAAAAGAAAGAAAGAAGGACATGATAAGAAAGAAAGAAAGAAAGAAAGAAAGAAAGAAAGAAAGAAAGAAAGAAAAATCATAGAAGCAAAAGAAAGAAACAAACAAACAAACAAAGTAAGAAAGAAAAAATGATAGTTAAGAAAGATAGAAAGAAATCATAGAAGCAATATAAAACAGAAAGAAAGAAAGAAAGAAAGAAGGAAAAGATAATTAAGAAAGAAAGAAAGAAAGAAAGAAAGAAATCATAGAAGCAATATAAAACAGAAAGAAAGAAAGAAAGAAAGAAAGAAAGAAAGAAAGAAAGAAAGAAAGAAAGAAATGATAATTAAGAAAGAAAGAAAGAAAGAAATCATAGAAGCAATATAAAAAGAAAGAAAGAAAGAAAGAAAGAAAGAAAGAAGGGAATGATAATTAAGAAAGAAAGAAAGAAATCATATACACAAAGAAAGAAAGAAAGAAAGAAAGAAAGAATAGACAAACAAAACAACTTTCTTTTTCACCCTCGTCTCACATCTGCACACACGCAAATATTTGCTATAAATGAAAATCATTGAACAATTTTATTTGACCGAATTATTTCCTCCCATTCAGCGTGAATCTGGAAATAATGGCATTGAAGTTGTTACCCAAAGGTCCAGGAGTGGAGCCTCACCATCAGACGCCGTTTAGTTTCATTCCCAGGGCCATCATTAGGGGGGCAGTCCCAGGTCGAGTCATACCAAAGACTCAAAAAATGGTACTTGATGCCTCCTTGCTTAACACTCAGCATTATAAGATACGGATCAAGGGTAAAGTAGAGCAATCCAGGGAAGAAGTAGCGCCCTCCCCTACACCTTGGTGTAGTAGCTATCGAAAAGGGAGCCTTCGGGTTACCCTCGACTATGGTCGCCAACTTTACTTTTTTACTATCCCTCTGCAATGATGCAATCTTTTCTATTCTACACCTTCCAGCTCATCTAATCATAAGATTACTTGCAATAAAAACGTTAAACTTCGGCATCAAATAAACCAACGAGGGTTGACATGCCATAAAACCAACAAATCATCAATTTTCTCTCTCTCTCTCTCTCTCTCTCTCTCCAAATGAGTTCAATTCTCATCATCATCATCATCATCATGTCGCGCTGGTAGCACGGATATCCCTGACCCTCTCTCGCCACTCCTCCCTAACGTTCATCGCCCTAGGCAGGTCTTCAGGACAACATCCCGTATCCTCACATAGCTGCTGACTTTCGACCTCACTTACCCAGCTCAGTCGTACAATTCAAAATATTAAAAGTGTCGCCGAAAAAGTTCCATGAATTTTTACAAGAATAACAAATGCTTTTTTATGTTCTCTTCGAAGTTGCCGCCATTTCACGCTTTTTGATTCTTCCCTTTTATGGCTCAAACCTCGTTTTCATTATCAGATTATAATAACACTAGATAGATAGATAGATAGATAGCATGTGCACACACACATATATATATATATAGATAGATAGATAATTAACATGTGTACAAATATATATATATATATATATAGGGAAAGAGATAGATTGATAGATAGATATAATACTCAATTAATCAGCATATAATCAGTATATATATATATATATATATATATATATATATATATATAAAATTAACTTAAATCGCGAGTCGGAAATCTTCTACTAAAGTTTCATCTTATCGGATCATCAGGAAGCCTAACTCCAACTAATTCTAAAAGAGAAAACGCCGTCTTATATTCACCAAAAAACCCACCAAGCTTAGAATTTACAAAACAAAAAATAAAAATAAATGAATAAATAGATAAAATAATCAAAAAACCTTACTTTTATTTAAAAAAAAAACAAAAAAAAAACGAAACCTATCCCTAATTATAGAGCAACCACGCCCTTTTGTGTCTACAACTATTTAACCCCTCCGATCTTTGGTTTAACATATCCCTACTTTTACAAGATGCTATTGCTAATTTTTCCTCCATGCAAAGCAGACAACTCCTATCCCCAGCCCTATATTTACGGATTTTCTTTATTACTTCCTATTTCATTATAGGATCTATCCCTTTGTTATCCTTGAGCTCCTACACATAACTAGATAACGTAGTACTATGCCTATACTTCTCGTGGGAGAAACTCGTTTTATGGTTATAGAACCTAGTCTTAAAATCCCCTTGCGTCGACCCAAAGTATATCTTTTTGTTTCTCTTATTATCCGGATCACTATATACTTCCACTTTATACACTACACATTCTGCCTTCCAGCGGACACCTAACCTTATCCCTACAGTTACATTTAGCAATCACCTTATTTTTCTCCTTACTTAATTTAGCTATATTACTCTTGTTTATTATGCCATTGATGTTTGGCATGCAACTATAACTTATTTTAACACAATTCTTATTAAATATCTTATGTAACGGGCTCCCACTTGGGAAATTTCTTTTTAATAACTTAAAGAATTCTTTCCCTAAGTTATTAGGGGGATTAAACCATAAAATTTTCCTAGGTCTATTTCTCCTTTTTTGCGTATTACTTTCCTCCCTACCCCGATATTCTAAATTGATCCTATATCCGTCATTCTTCAAAGCCTCCTCATATTCCTGCTTGCTTCGTTCAAAAATTTCCTTGTTGGAGGAGTTATTTGATAACCTATGCTCTATTCCCTTAGGTACATGTTTAAATACCTGTGTTTGATGATTGAATCCCCTGTTCACATAATGCAGATCCTGGTTCCTTTTTCTAAACAGAGATACAGTGCCACTATATAAATTTAAAGTAACATCAAGATAATCGGTAATTTTTAGGTCCGTCCTTATATCTAATCTAAATCCAAACTCATCAAACAGCTTATACAATCTTTTTCTAAAACCATCACACTTCTTCGGTGTACTTTTATCCACGATAATCAAACCATCAATATGATAAAGTCCATGGCTACTTGGGTCCATAATCTTATTAATACTATACAATAATACACACCCGACGAGCTCACAAATTTCTGCCCCATCATATGCCCCTATTGAAACGTTGAAATTTCCACCCTCCCTTTTTTTTATCCATATACTATCTTCATAGTATAGCAATGTTTTACGACAATGCTTAATTATCTCCACCTTATCTAAAGGTATCACCATATATTCCTTAGGCAAATCTAACACTCTATCCAGTGTCCTTTCGGTTATCGAAGGTTAAAATTCTTAATATCATATTTGATAAAGGAGCATCTATCATTCTTCTCGTATTCCTCAAACCACTTGATACAATCTTTTGTGCTCCGCCACTGGTTGATATTTAATGCCAGCCTAAGCGAAGCACATATGTCTTGGACGATTATTTTACTAACCCTACCTATCTGTGTTTTGGCCGGGTTAATAAGCCTACATTCAGGATTAGTCTTGAAATCACTTTTGTGGTCCTTGATCGTAATGAAACAATTCTTGGTATTGTGTTTTTCCACTCTATCAACAATACCTAGTCTATGCGCCAACATTTTTGCCTCACAATTCAACTCTTTTTCGAGATCAGGTGGTGCTTTCTTATAATTCTTAACCACCTCCTTAAACATCATTTGCTTATATTTTCCCTTTTCTATTTCATACAAATTGCCCGACTTATCCGACTTTACAAATATGTTTTCGGACTCCTTAAATCTCCTCATATCCTCATACATTTTTTGCTGAATATTATTGCGCATTTTCCTAAACTTTATCACCTTATATATATATATATATATATATATATATATATATATATATATTATTTGGCTATTTTGGTTTCGATCTATCAATCTATCTATCAAATGATATCTATCTATCTATCTCTATAATGATATATATATATATATATATATATATTGAGAGAGACAAGAGAGAGAGAGAAAGAGAGAGAGAAATTGATAGATAGATAGACAGATAGATACGAAAATAGCCAAGTAAATTGCGTAGATAGATAAATAGATAGATAGATGTGTTTATACAAGATGACAGACACAAAAATATGGACGTATCTTAGCACGAATCAGGATAAAATGAAACTTATTTCTCCGTATGTGTTTTTTCTTGCTTTTACTAATTTATTTGTAGTCTAGTTTGTTTTTTTTTTTTTTTTGTTTTTGTTTGTTTTTTAGTTTGTTTTTTGTTTTCGTAATTTTTTCCCCTTGAAGCGGGTTAAGGGGGTGATCATCAAACCTCTCGTCACTTTAATCATTAGCTGATTTGGCAACGTTCCAGTGGTAACACATTTGACAAGTGTCACTCCCTACAGGATTCTATAATCAAAGAATATACGAATGAAAACATTGGCAATTCCAAACGTCGATTCTTATATCAACTTAGGATTATTTTGAATCACGATTCCCTGTTTTTCTTGAGTCCCAACATAAACATTTTTTCGCTTTGACAAATCTCTCCTGTTTTTTCATCAATCTTTAGAGGCATAATCTTCTTTTCCAGCTCAGTAAATTGGTGGACCAGTAGAATACGCCAACTGCATCTCTGCAGAGGGGTAAGACTCCCTCGCACCCCAACGAGTGTTCTGTATTGCCCAGTCGGCTGGGGCTGTAGAATACACCGACTGTTTCTCTGAAGAGGGTAAGACTCCCCCCACGAGTGTCCTGGATATGACACAAAAATCTGATTGTGAGGTTCTAGCCTTGGAGCTTTGGGTAATGCGGAGTACCCCTTTATTGCCATTGCTCCTATGTCCCCTCTGACCTGGAGTGGTAAGACAAGATAGTACCCTATCAGAAATACTGTCGGTGTATTTTATAGCCACGGCCTACCGGGCTGTGTTGGTTATGTGGAGACTAAAATGATACAGTTAATCACATAATAACCGAACAGGCAGAAAAGAAATTCAAGACGAGGTATGATCGGGTGGGAAAGGTGATCAACAAGGAACTGTGCAAGAAATTAAGATTTGGTTATAATAGCAAATGGTATATGCGCACACCAGAATCCTCCCTAAAGAATGAGACGCGTACACAAAAGGAAAATAACCAGGAAACAAAAATGGGAAGAAAAACAACTTTATGGATGTTTTAAACGACTAATAAACATCTCACACGTGAAAACCTGGAAGTGGCAAAGAAAAAGGAAACTTTAAGAGAGAAAGAGAATCTCTCCTAATAGCAGCACAAAACAACGCCATAAAAACCAATCATATCAAAGTGAGAATAGATAAAACGCATCAAAATAGCAAATGTAGGCTGTGTGGTGACAGAGATGAAAGCATCAATAAGCGAATGCAACAAATTAGCACAGAAGGAGTATAAGACTAGACTTGACTGGGTGGGCAAGGTGACCCATTGGGAACTGTGCAAGAAATCTAAATTTAACCATACGAACAAATGGTATATGTACAACCCAGCCACTGTCTTAGAGAATAAGACGCATAAACTCCTTTAATATTTTGAGATAAAAACGGATCACCTAATCTCGGCCAGACAACCAGACCTAGTAATAATCAACAAGAACTTGCCGACTTGTGGAATTTGCTGTCCTGGCTGACCAAAGAATCAAATTAAAATATTGCGAAAAGAAATATGAGTACATCTCGAAAAGGGGTAAATAATAAAAATTATTATTATTATTATTATTTACTCATTAGAGTTTTTTACATCAGCGTTAGCTAATGGTCTTTCACAGAAGTTTGAGTGACAGCAAGTCTCCTCAAGTCTCCAGGACTCTTCTCAGAATTATGACCGTTCTCAATAATGCTGTAGTTTGGATGGTCTCCACTCGTCCTCCAACTTACAAATCCTCCAGTCCCTTTATTAATCCTTTGGTGACAGTACCAAAAGCACCAATTATAATTGGTATAATTTTCACCTGCATGTTCCATAGTTTTTTTAATTCTCAGGCAAGTTTTATTCAGTTTTATTCTGTGGTCAGCCGGGACAGAAAAGTCGATAATTTTGCAAGTTCTCTTTTTTTTTTTTTTTTTGTAGATTATTATTAAGTCTGGTCTTCTGGCTGAGATTAGGTGATCTGTCTGCATGTCAAAGTCCCATAGGAGTTTATGTGAGTCATTTTCAAGGACAGGTGCTGGGTTGTGCATATACCATTTGTTGGTATGATTGAATTTTAATTTCTTGCACATTTCCCAGTGGATCACCTTGCCCATCCAGTCGTGTCTAGTCTTATATTCCCTCTGTGCTAATTTGCTGCATTCGTTTATTATGTGATTGATGGTTTCATCTCTGTCACCACATCGTCTACATTTGCTATTTTGTTGAGTCTTATCTATTCTCGCTTTGATATGATTGTTTTTTATAGCATTGTTTTGTGCTGCTATTAGGAGCATTAGCTGTTTTGTAGGGATGTGGCTTCCAGGATTTGTTCAGTATTGCTCGAAGCATTCTTGTGCAATTCCCGTCAAGCTTTTTCTCCATATGCTTTTTCAGCGTCCATGTGGTGCATCCATATAGTAATATTGACACGACCACTGCCTGGAAAAAATGCGTTTTATTTTATCGGGTCGGTCCGACTTCTACATGACCGATAGCCTATCGACAGCTGTCCATGCCTTTGCAAGTCGCGTACTGATGTCATTTTCCGTCGATGAGATGCTGCTTCCGAGGTTGGTAAACTTGTCCACTGGTTTCAGAGGACCACCCCTTTGTGTGGAAATTCTTTTAGAGTATTGAAATGCAAATAAAATTTCGCCTTTCAATAATTTAAAAACAGTGGTAGAGTGTTCGCCAATGGCCCGAGAGAACTGAGTTCAATCCCAGGTCGAGTCATACCAAAGACTTAGAAAAATGGTACTTGATACCTCCTTGCTTAACACTCAGCATTATAAAGTACGTACCAAGGGAGCAATCCAGGGAAAGGAGTAGCGCCCTCCCCAACACCTCGTTGTAGTAGCTATTGAAAAGGGAGCCTTCGGGTCACCTTGGACTATGGTCGCCAACTTTTTATGCATACCGTATTCACTTGAATACCAACTGATATCATCCGAGACTATTTTTATAAGCGTATCAGATGGCTAAGATTTGGTTTGGTTTGGTTTTATGGCACATCAACTATTGTAGGTCAGGCCAAATCCATTTTTATACATATAAACAGTTCTCTTTCAAACAATTCAGCCCAGCACAAGAACAGTTTCCCGCTTACACACAGCTAAATGCCGAAACAGTTCTTCCCCACATAATTCAGTCCAGCACAAATGCATAGTTTAAATTCAGTTTAGAATGAGTATGCAATTTCAATCTCAAAAACAGTTCTATTTCAAACAATTCTGTTTAGCAAACGTTCACAGTTTAAATGTAAAAAAAAAAAGTTCTTTATCCCTCTGTATATATATGGTTATCTTTCGATGGCTGTTTTATTCTCTTCTATAGAAGCCACTCTTATAGAGGAGCAGCAGTAGTTCCCCGATCGAACTAACGATCCTGAGCGTTGAGTCGTCAAACTCACGTCCAGGACCTGTTTAGGTATTGAGTTTGGTCGTCAATGGGTTTATTCAAATGCCTTTACGTACATCATGCTGCTTCCCATGTGTACGTAAAAAGGGGGGGGTAATTTTAATTTAAGTTTTAAGTTTTAACTTAGTTAAAGTCCAGGATTAAGGTACTTTTGTCAGACTTTCACTGGTACTGAGATTTTTTTTTTTAGCAGTATTGGGACATTTTCCTAGGCTTTTTAGTTTTTCTTTTATACTACCGTTGGGAGCCGAGGAGGCTTTAGGAAATATAGAGATTTTACAAATGACAATTTTTTAAGTGATGTACTCTTATGGACCCCCACACATGGCCGTGCAAAAGCAGGACGACCAGCACGAACATACATTCAGCAACTATGTGAGGATACGGGATGTTGTCCTGAAGACCTGCCTGAGGCGATGAACGATAGGGAAAAGTGGCGAGAGAGGGTCAGGGATATCCGTGCTGCCAGCACGACATGATGATGATGATGATGATATATATATAATATTTTTGAATAAATTACTGAGTTGATAACATTAGTTTTAGCTCATCATATATGTATACATACATATATATATATATATATATATATGCTGATTTTGAATATATATTCGTATTTATTGCACACACACACAGATAGATAGATAGATAGTAGTTTTGAAAATATATTTATATTCATTATATTTTCTAGTATTAAATAACCCATAGTGGTTGATATGCCGTAAAACCTAAACAACCAGGTTCATTATCTTTTTAATTAACATTTCTGCCTGATGATTGTCGGATAAAGACGGCATGAAAGCAGTTGTTGCAGATAAGTACGCATGCAATGAAATATATATATAAACTAATATATATTTATTTATTATTACATTATATATATATATATATATATAACCTTTCAAAAAAGTTGATATGGTTCGATTTGGTTTGGTTTCATTTCGTTTCGTTTTATGACATAGCAAACATTGTAGGTTATTTAAAGCCAAATCCATTTTTATACATATTAACAGTTAAATTCAAAACAATTTACTTTAGTATAAGCTCATAGTTTAGGTGTCAAAACAGTTCTATTTCAAACACTTCAGTTTAGCATAAGGATACAGTTTAGTTCTGTTTGACTTATAGATAAAACCCTATCAAGTGCAACCACGCCGGGCCAAACTAATATAATTTCGTAATTTAAAGACTTGTTAAAAAATTCGCAAATTCACACAGCATGTGCAGAAAGTATTCAGAATTCTACGTTTCATGTTAAAACGACTTATATATATATATATATATATATATATATATATATATATATATATATATATAT